>JAXIVJ010003805.1:0-89593 GCA_036785665.1 Chirona hameri
CTCACAGGGCCAGACGAACAAGACAATGTCTCTCTCACAGGGACAGACGAACAAGACAATGTATCTCTCACAGGGCCAGACGAACAAGGCAATGTCTCTCTCACAGGGCAGACGAACAAGGCAATGTTTCTCTCACAGGATCAGCTGCCGAGCGGCGAGTGTATCAGTCTCACAGGGCAGGACGAACAAGGCAATGTCTCTCTCACAGGATCAGCTGCCGAGCGGCGAGTGTATCAGTCTCACAGGCCAGACGAACAAGGCAATGTCTCTCTCACAGGATCAGCTGCCGAGCGGCGAGTGTATCAGTCTCACAGGGCCAGACGAACAAGACAATGTCTCTCTCACAGGGCCAGACGAACAAGACAATGTCTCTCTCACAGGGTCAGACGAACAAGGCTCTCTCTCTCTCTCTCTCTCTCTCTCTCTCTCTCTCTCTCTCTCTCTCTCTCTCTCTCTCGCTCCCGCTCCGCTCCGCTCCCGCTCCCGCTCCCGCTCCCGCTCACCGCTCCCGCTCCGCTCCCGCTCCCGCTCCCGCTCCCGCTCCCGCTCCCGCTCCCGCTCCCGCTCCCGCTCCCGCTCCCGCTCCCGCTCCCGCTCCCGCTCCCGCTCCGCTCCCGCTCCCGCTCCCGCTCCGCTCCCGCTCCCGCTCCCGCTCCCGCTCCCGCTCCCGCTCCCGCTCCCGCTCCCGCTCCCGCTCCGCTCCCGCTCCCGCTCCGCTCCCGCTCCGCTCCCGCTCCCGCTCCCGCTCCCCGCTCCGCTCCGCTCCCGCTCCCGCTCCGCTCCCGCTCCGCTCCCGCTCCGCTCCCGCTCCCGCTCCCGCTCCCGCTCCCGCTCCCGCTCCCGCTCCCGCTCCGCTCCGCTCCCGCTCCCGCTCCGCTCCCGCTCCGCTCCCGCTCCCGCTCCCGCTCCCGCTCCCTCCCGCTCCGCTCCCGCTCCCGCTCCCGCTCCCGCTCCCGCTCCGCTCCCGCTCCGCTCCCGCTCCCGCTCCGCTCCCGCTCCCGCCTCCCGCTCCCGCTCTCTCAGCTCTCTCTCTCTCTCTCTCTCTCTCTCTCTCTCTCTCTCTCTCTCTCTCTCTCTCTCTCTCTCTCTCTCTCTCTCTCTCTCTCTCTCTCTCTCTCTCTCCTCTCTCTCTCTCTCTCTCTCTCTCTCTCTCTCTCTCTCTCTCTCTCTCTCTCTCTCTCTCCTCACACAGGGCCAGACGAACAAGACAATGTCTCTCTCACAGGGCCAGACGAACAAGGCAATGTATCTCTCACATGGACAGACGAACAAGGCAATGTCTCTCTCACAGGCCAGAGAAAAAGACAATGCCTCTCTCACAGGGGCAGACGAACAAGACAATGCCTCTCTCACAGGGGCATACGAACAAGACATTGTCTCTCTCACAGGGGCAGACGAACAAGACAATGTCTCTCTCACAGGGGCAGACGACAAGACAATGTCTCTCTCACAGGAGCAGACGAACAAGACAATGTCTCTCACAGGGACAGACGAACAAGACAATGTCTCTCTCACAGGGCCAGACGAACAAGACAATGTATCTCTCACAGGGCAGACGAACAAGACAATGTCTCTCTCACAGGGGCAGACGAACAAGACAATGTCTCTCTCACAGGGGCAGACGAACAAGACAATGTCTCTCTCACAGGGGCAGACGAACAAGACAATGTCTCTCTCACAGGGGCAGACGAACAAGACAATGTCTCTCTCACAGGGGCAGACGAACAAGACAATGTCTCTCTCACAGGGCAGACGAACAAGACAATGTCTCTCCTCACAGGGGCAGACGAACAAGACAATGTCTCTCTCACAGGGGCAGACGAACAAGACAATGTCTCTCTCACAGGGTCAGACGAACAAGACATGTCTCTCTCACAGGGCCAGTACGAACAAGACAATGTCCTCTCTCACAGGGCAGACGAACAAGACAATGTCTCTCTCACAGGTCAGACGAACAAGACAATGTCTCTCTCACAGGGCCAGACGAACAAGACAATGTCTCTCTCACAGGGCCAGACGAACAAGACAATGTCTCTCTCACAGGGCAGACGAACAAGACAATGTCTCTCTCACATGGACAGACGAACAAGACAATGTCTCTCTCACAGGGGCAGACGAACAAGACAATGTCTCTCTCACAGGGGCAGACGAACAAGACAATGTCTCTCTCACAGGGACAGACGAACAAGACAATGTCTCTCTCACAGGGGCAGACGAACAAGACAATGTCCTCTCTCACAGGGACAGGCGAACAAGACAATGTCTCTCTCACAGGGCCAGACGAACAAGACAATGTACTGTATCACTCTCAGATAACACTAGACAAACATTTCTGGTTGTGTTTCAGGGTAAATGTGTGAGCTCAAATGACAGGGCATGAATGATGGTAGCATTCCGACGAGTGAAACGGGTCCTCGTTATTTGAACGCGGCTACTGCCAGCATCTGTGGTTGACGTTTCTGTCGATAGATGGCGGTAATGTAGACCCACCTGTGTGCCGACGCTCCACCAGAACCATCCGACGTAGCTGGGGTGTCGGAACCAGCTGTACACGCCGTGGGTGACCAGGTGGTGTTCGGGCCGCTTCTCGTTCTGACAACAAACCACACATCACTTCTCGTTCTGGCAACGATGACGGATGACTAAATGACACCCGAGTATAGAAACACCAACACCAAACAGGCCTAAATACTGCAACAATAACATTGTTGTGACAGAATAACTTACTGCCCCGAGATCATTAAAAAACACCGATCGAAGAACTTCGATTACCACCGAGTTTGATCTGACAGCATTGGGTCAATTCTAAACGTCTTTTTGGAGCTTACTGGAAGATGTGCAGAATGCGGGTTGGACACTACCACTGGTCACATCGTCACTGGTACGGCACCCGTCCCGTCAGTGCGGATTCAACACTCTTCCGACACAAATCACAAACTATCGCCGGAAGACGGAAGGAACACTAGACACCGGAAGGAACACTAGACAGACTACACGCCTCAGTATGGCAATAAGCCGCCTGACCTGCGTGAATCACACGCTAGTGCATGACGTCGGACCAACCTGCACGATATGGTTGAAGTTGGTGCGCGCGGTGAACATGGCCAGCTTTCTGATGACCTCTCCGGAGACGCACAGCAGCAGGCCCAGACCGATGGTGAAGCGGTACTCCTTCAGATCTGCCGCGAACACACGCATTGTCAGCACACCAGAGGGGACGAACGGCCGCTCAGTGAACTCACCCAGGTCCCAGCGTTGCGTGCATAGCTCATACGTGGTGTTGTGTCATGTCGTTACCTATCGACTTTGACATGACCAATCTGCCAGTACGCCAAACGAACGTTTAAGTTACACGAGAGTGATGCAATATGCGATGCGAATGCGATGAATGCCTGCGTAATGCGTCGGCATGCAACAATGCGAACATCACTTATTTGGCGTGATGTATCGTAGCCCGATTACCATGGAAATCAACACATTAATTTGATCGCCACTAGACGAGACATAGTCTGCATTCCGGTAACGTGGGAAGCCTGTCCATTGCACTAACCTGGGAAGAGAACCCGTTCCAGTAGCCCGGGAAGAGAGTCCATTCCACTGACCTGGGAAGAGAATCCACTCTACTGACCTGGGAAGAGAGTGCACTCCACTGACCTGGGAAGAGAGTCCACTCCACTGACCTGGGAAGAGAGTCCACTCCACTGACCTGGGAAGAGAGTCCACTCTACTGACCTGGGAAGAGTCCACTCCACTGACCTGGGAAGAGAGTCCACTCTACTGACCTGGGAAGAGAGTCCACTCCACTGACCTGGGAAGAGTCCACTCCACTGACCTGGGAAGAGAGTCCACTCCACTGACCTGGGAAGAGTCCACTCCACTGACCTGGGAAGAGAGTCCACTCCACTGACCTGGGAAGAGAGTCCACTCCACTGACCTGGGAAGAGTCCACTCCACTGACCTGGGAAGAGTCCACTCCACTGACCTGGGAAGAGAGTCCACTCCACTGACCTGGGAAGAGTCCACTCCACTGACCTGGGAAGAGTCCACTCCACTGACCTGGGAAGAGAGTCCACTCCACTGACCCGGGAAGAGAGTCCACTCCACTGACCTGGGAAGAGTCCACTCCACTGACCTGGGAAGAGAGTCCACTCTACTGACCTGGGAAGAGAGTCCACTCCACTGACCTGGGAAGAGTCCACTCCACTGACCTGGGAAGACAGTCCACTCCACTGACCTGGGAAGAGTCCACTCCACTGACCTGGGAAGAGAGTCCACTCCACTGACCTGGGAAGAGAGTCCACTCTACTGACCTGGGAAGAGAGTCCACTCCACTGACCTGGGAAGAGAGTGCACTCCACTGACCTGGGAAGAGAGTTCACTCCACTGACCTGGGAAGAGAGTCCAGTCCACTGACCTGGGAAGACAGTCCACTCCACTGACCTGGGAAGAGAGTCCACTCCACTGACCTGGGAAGAGAGTCCAGTCCACTGACCTGGGAAGACAGTCCACTCCACTGACCTGGGAAGAGAGTCCAGTCCACTGACCTGGGAAGAGAGTGCACTCCACTGACCTGGGAAGAGAGTGCACTCCACTGACCTGGGAAGACAGTCCACTCCACTGACCTGGGAAGAGAGTCCACTCCACTGACCTGGGAAGAGAGCGCGCTCGATCCAGAACTCGAGCCAGCTGGAGACGGCGGCCACGGAGTAGGCGACGCTGTGGTTCAGCAGGAACGAGTCGTTGCTGACCGACTGCGGGTTGGTGAGTGCTGTACTCAGATACTCCGAGAAGTGGAACGTGCACATCACCATCATGTACCTGTCGGCAGACACGTGCACATCACCATCATGTACCTGTCGGCAGACAGACAAACAGACAGACAGACAGTCACACCAGTCACACACTCACAGCTGCACACAGACAGCCATAACGCAGGCTCTCCGGAGCGACTTATCTGTGGTTGGTATGGCTGGATGTTTCATATTGTAGGGGCCTCAACTGCCAAGAGCGCCCATAACAACTCAACAGCGATGTACTAGGGTACAGACACTGACGAATAACTGACTTGACTTAACTCATCTGCTCTAAATATAACTTCGCTAAAATGTGAAAAGAAAGAAACGCATCGTCCAGTATATCACTAATTGTCCTTCGCACTTAAGATTGGAGATCAGACCTACACTGAACATGGGCTCGTATGGGTTTGACTAATGGATTCAGTCCGTGTCTATGTGCGGTTCCAGGTGTGGTGCCGGGTCTGGACGTCGCTCCATGCGGTCGGCGGACTCACCATCCGAATGCCTGCCACGAGGACGGAGCCGAGGTGACCAGAATGACGCCCATGGCGAACCCGTCACCGAGCAGCGCCGCACGGATCGCCGTCTGTGTCAACAGAGGTCAGGTACGGTCACGGCGGGCCATGCAAAGGTCACATTCAGGTCACACATCCAGGGGCAAAAAGAAACTGTGCACAACATTACTTGAGAGGCTGGGCAATGCATTCAACACAATCGGTATGTTTAAGGCATCTACTTAAGTCGCTCATAATGCACCTATGATGCACTGTTCCCATTTGCACTCCTGTTCCCTGTCCCCGTTTCCCGTCCCTGGTACCTCCCTCCCCCACCCCCACACCTCTCACCTGTATCTTCCTGCTCTGGTCCTGGCTGTGCATGACGGCCATTGCGGCGCCGCAGAACACGGCGGCCACGAACAGCGCGTGACCCATAAACACCTGGTCAAAGAACATCTGCTGGAGAGCGGCCACCGACGCCGGCACGGCCAGGCCTATCAGGAAGCCGCGCGTGCTGACGCTACTGTCCGCCTCGGCCCGCGCGCCGCCGCTCGAGGGCGCCGCCATCGCTCCTCACTGATCGTAGGTGGGGTCAGCTGAGCTGAGGTATGCTGCAGGGAGCAAAACAAGTGTGGGTTAGCATTGGCTGGGCTCTCGCCGAACGCCATTGGCTGGGGGGGGGGCGTTTTTCGCCCCCCCCCCCCCCTGGTTATCTTCCGAACCAATAACGGCAACGAGACGCGCAAGGCGGCAATCGAAAGCTCTCAATGAGACGCATCCAACGCATACACGACATTTTCAAAATAAGGTCACATGTCAGGTAACGGTCAGATCAAAGGTCAAAATTGAGATATTTGAGTTTTTGGGCCATACTTTCCATCCAAAGCCTTAGATTGCGACTTTTATCGCACAAAGTACTCTCAAAGGTATAATACATATCCCGCATAAGCAAAAGTGAAATTGTAAGCAAAGGTCAAGGTCAGGTCACAAAAAGTCACAGGCAGGGTTGGCAGTGGGTGGCAAAAAGTGTTTTTTTTTTCCACTGGTTTTTACCGGTTAAAACCGACTGGCAAAAACCCCTAGTGGCAAAAAGTGGCAAAAAGTGGCAAAAAGTGGCAAAAACTCCAATGAACCAAATCAGATAATTGTTTTGTACCAGATCAATTTAAGCATTCTAGTCCATAGCTCAACCTATTTAAGTACGCTTTGTTTTGTTTCTTTCCAAGTTCCATTGAAAATGAAAGTATTTTTCACAATATATGTCTTTAACACGCCCGCTGGCGGGGGGAGGGGGACGAAATCCGCCAACCCATCCTGTTTTTTTTTTGTGTGAATATCTCCTGATTTTACGGGTCGATGTGCATCATTTTTGGTGCACCTGCCTAAAAAATGAACGGCGCGTCGTCTAAAGTATCTAAAATAAAAATAGCCCGAAAACTTTTGAGTTATAGGCCATCAAAGTAAACAAAAATCAAAATGTCTCCAAAATGACTGCAATGAAATGTTGCTATGCAAATGACCTGAGGTCAAATGCAACTTCTATCATCCCTATTGTATTATTATACTTTCCAACAAATTTCAGCCTATGTTGGGGGTATATATAATATGCATGCAATCACTGCGTTCCATAACAATGCCAAGCCAAGGAGCGCATAACAAACAAAATTTAGCATGTTTGACCTCATTTCACCTCATTTGACCTTAAAGATATTGACCTAGGGTCATGAAATTTTCACAAAACAAAGTTTCCCACAGAACCTCCCTACCCTATAAATTGCATTAGGCTTAACTCCCAATGTGAAGTGGGCTTAACTCCCAATGTGAAGTGGGCTTAACTCCCAATGTGAGTGAAGATGGCCGTGAATTCCCAATCTGTATAATTTATCAAGCAAGATATCATGGCACACCAAATCAAACGCCTTGCTGAAATCAGATAAAGTGACATCGACCATGCCCCCTTCATCCATTGTTTTTGACACTTCGTTGTAGACCAAGTTGGTCAACGGTTGACCTCCCAGAACGAAAACCAAACTGGTGTTCGGTGAGGAGGAGATTTCCTTCCAGGTATTCACGAAAGTGCGAACATAAAATGCATTCCAGTTTCTTCCCGCATGCCGAGTTTATGCTAATTAGCCGATAATGTAGAGGGTCGTAGCGGACACCCTTCTTGAATATGGGTAAGACTAAGGATGATTTCCACTGGTTAGACACACCACCTTCTTGGATGGATTTATTGTAGATGATGGTCAGGGGTTCTGCTAACTCCGAGGCACACTCTTTTAGCAGCATGGGATGTATGCCGCCAGGGCCCATAGAAGAATTGTCATCAAGAGTTTGAGGGAGAGGACTGCCTTCACACAGTCAACAGAGAGATGGGGCGTTTCCAGAACTCCCTCAAACTCCTGATGGGGAGCCGGATTGGAAGGTGCTCTATTAGTATACACAGAGGCAAAGGGATCGGCCAAGCATTCACACATTTGCCCAGCATTGTCTGATAGCTGCCCAGATTCCAGACGCAATGGCCCTACAGATGGACGGCCAACCTTCTTTTTACGGATGTAGGCACGATTAGGATTATCCTTAAATATTTGTATAAGGCTCTCTTCATAGTTAGCCTGGGACCTAACCACACAAGTTCTACAGCGATGATTGGTTTCAGCAAATGATGAATAAGCCAAGCGGGTGACTTCAGCCTTCCTACCCAAGTGTCGTCTTGCAGCCTTGTGGTGACACCAAGCTATTTGCTTTTCATGAATGAGGCTTGTGGGCCGGGGCTCTAGTTGGCCAGAGAGGTTTGACCCTATGAGAGGATTTAATAGGAACAAATTCCTCAATCAGCTGATTTGTGTAGTCAGCAAAATAATCAAATGAATCAGATGCATTTAAATCCTCAAGTGAATGCCAACTCTTCCCATCCAGCTTGTTATTTCCCAACGTGGGTGCAGACAGAGCATGCTGGCCATCAACCTCAATCCCTGTGACACCAGAGTGTGCAGAGTTGGCACCAGATGAGGACATCTTGTTCCACTTAGCCTTCCTCTTTTCATAAAGTTCAGTGCGCTGGGCACGGGTCAAGTCCCTGGAGATGTAGACTAAGCTGTGCATACTGCACGAGTCCTTGAGCTTTTTAGCATTGTCCAGAACTGACTTTCTCTGCTCCTCAGAGATGATCTTAGCTCGGAACAACATGGGATGACCCGGGATCTGTGTGATGTCAGCAAGATCAACTTTCATACCAAACTGAGTCTCAGCAAGCTGAGCAAATTTTGTGGCAGCATCACGAGGACCAGAGGCAGACAGGCCCTTGATGATAATTGTTTGACATCTCTTATCCCTCTCCCTCATTTCCATGAGCTCCTCTCGAATCATTGTGCGGTCAGGAGGCAGAGGTGGAGAAGGGCCAGGTGCTGAGGACTGCTGGATGGAGACACCGGGCTGGGAGGTATTGCTGGTTCCTTGAGTAAGGGCCTTCACCTGAGATGAAAGAGCAGTCAGGACAGAACACATACCACGGAACTGTTGGGAAAAGTTGACTCAAGGTTTCTTTCATCTCTTTGTCAGCACCAGAGGACGCACTCACCCTGCCTTGTGGCTTATCCAGTCGACATTTCATGCAAATGAAGGTTAAGGTTAAGGTTAGGGTACAGGCATGGAAGGTCCCAAGGGACCTGAGGAAGCCCGCTCAGTTACTAGTATCTAGTGCTATCTGGATGGCCTAGTCCTGTACTGACGTTCTTCCCAGTGCTTGTCGAGTTTCCTCTTGATTGTGTTCACATTTGGGGACATGACCACATCAGTTGGTAGGCTGTTCCATAGAGGCACCACTCTAATGCAAAAGGAGTTCTGTCTCAGTTGTGTACGTACATGAGGCTGCTGAATCTTCAGAGGGTGGCCACGAGTTCGACCAGAGTTTTCCATCATGAAAAAATCTTCAGGAATGACATTTAGCTTGTGGGTAACTATTTGGTAGACAAAGATCATATCTCCCCTGCATCTTCTGTAATACATGCTTGGGAGGTGCACTTTATTCAGGTGCTCTTCATAGCTAAGATGCCATATCTCAGTCACTAGCTTGGTGGCATGCCTCTGAACACGTTCTACAGCATCCTGGTCCCCACACAGCATAGGTCTCCAAACACAGTTGCCATACTCTAGATGTGGACGAACAAATGCCTTGAATAACATGGATAGTGTCTTGATAGTAAGTCTAGCAAAAGTCGCTTTTACTAGACCTAAGGCTCTGGTCGCCTTCTTGACAGCCTTTGCAGTATGCTCGTGATAAGTGAGGTTGTGGTCGATCCAAATGCCTAGGTCTAACTCACTTGAAACCCTCTCAAGCTCTGCTCCTGCAATGTTGTATGGAAATTTTGGGTTTTGCTGCCCCAATTGCAAGACCTTGCATTTTCGTGCATTGAAGGGCAGTTGCCATTTTGCAGACCAGAGTCCAAGCCAAATGAACTTAATGCCATGCCCATCATATTTTAGAATGGTATTTTGCATGTCCTGTGGCAGACCCAAACACATATCTGTGCCATGCACCCATTTTTCAGTCATCACAGCCAATTGGGCCCTCACCAACATCCACATTGCTTGTCCCACATAGCTGCTGACCATCAGATGCATCTGCCTTAGCAGACGCTGAGTCAGACTGGCTGTTGAGACTGGATTGGCTCCTTGGTCTACCTTTACCAGGCATAATGGGACCCTGATAAGCAAATGACTTGATGAAAAAAAAATATACCTGGAAAACCAAAATTGGCAACAGTGTGTGCAGATAATAAGGTTCAAATGCAAAATAATAAAGCAGACAATATACTTCCTAGTCACAGGACACACACACACACACACAATGCAATAAAGATGCTGGAACAAAAACAATAAGCAAACAAACACAAATAGTAGCCACAGAACTCAATGCAAAAGCTTAGATTATACACAGGAAACCCGAAACAGCCACTAGCATACCATGCAATAATAATAAGCACAAGGCATAGCAGGGTCACAGGAAAAGGAAGTTGTAGCATACAGGCGAGCAAGCTGATGCAAGCACAGGGTTATCTGGCAGGATAAGCAGAGGGTATTTCTGACCAGGGTTTGCATGCAGTGTCGATCACCAGCTGGAGTTCACATGCAGTGCAGTGCAGTTCATCAGGTGCATGCAGATTATTTCAAGCAGTTGTCCCCAGGACAGTGAGGCTGGTACTCTATTTGTCTTATAGAAGTATTAAACTGCCACAAAAGTCTAGCCTGTGTGCATATAAAAACACCATGCGACGCAAATCTGCATTAGCAACCACTGTTAGCAACTAAAGCACCAATAGTTTATCAGTGCCTTAGTGCATTGGAATCACCTACACTCTGAAAGCATGAACATTAGTCATTACCATGTTTGGATGCAACTGAAGATTGGACCTTTACCCTACTGACCCTACCTGCTAGCTTCCCTGCATTTGTAGGTATCAAATTCAATTGGATTGTGCCTGCTGATGAGTGTGTGTTTGTGTACGATTTAAGGCCGCTTAACTCTTGTTAAATTGGCCTCTGATGAGAACTGTCCTCACCTGGGGCACCTAGTGACGACTTGGGCAGTAAACAGCAGGTATCAGTATAGTCCTGATAATCAGAAAGACCAAGCCTAACTAAACTTGACAGCACTGCAGTAAAACGCATAACATGTTTAATTAAATATTTGAAGCTCAAACACCCCCATGAAACACCCTCTCAAGTCAAAGTTCATGTACCTACAGCCTTGGCTCTTGCTCTTCCCTCACCCAAGTCCCAACTCCCAATATCACGGTAGATAAAATACTGATAATACTGATATAAATACTATATATAAATACTGATATAAATACTAATAATGCCCAATATGAATAGGAACATCCACATTACACCTGCTACCGTAAGGAATAAGGTATTATGCATAGTATGTGATCCTATTGTACTTACAGAAGAAATCTTACTTATTTATTAAACAAACCCTGGGTTTTATTAGATTTCTATCTCTAATTTCCTTGGTCACCGCTCCGGCCCCAGCCCCTTAGGAAAGTCCTGTGGAAAAGTCCACAGTGGATATACAGTAGAAAAGTCCATCCATTTTGTATTATTATATTTTTTAATTAGCTGCCTCTTCCTAACAAGAGGTATGGCGCAGCAGAGACAATAGCGCATTCGCAAGGTAGCTCACTTTCCTGTTGTAAACGGTGACTTAATTATGCAGACTACATGACGTCATGAATGAGGATTTGCCGTTGGCACTGATTTCTTAAACCGAGAACAATAAAATTAAAGCACTCATTCGATTACAATCTAATTGAATTTCAAGATAAAAAGTAAAACCTTAGATTTCTAGTTATCTTATTATCTGAGTAGCCAGTGGGCGGTTTGAGGATGATGAAATTATGACGTCATAAATCCAAAGCTGTTGATCAACCTCTGGGAATATTGAATAGCCTTGACGTGTCAGAGGTTCGCAAGTCATGCGTATACAAAGCTTTTAAGACACGTCGGTCGGTATCTATTGCCTTGCGTCGGTCCGTCGACTGAAGCCCCTATAACTACGTCAGTATTCATTATTCGTCAATCTTGAAACGGCGAGTAACTACTAAATACTTACTACATTGCCTTGGTGACTACTTACCAGAGACCAGACTACTTACTACTTAGGTATATTCCCAGGAATATTGTTGTTCTTTGTGAAGGTTGCACTTTTCGGGAGTGGAGGGTTCATTTCTTAAGTTTTTATCTTGTTTCATATAAATTAAAGCGGTATATTGTTGCTGATCTTCCACAGGTAGATCACAGATTTTGATTGGGGAAACTTAGGTACCTAGGTTGAGAATTAGTGTAAATAAGCGTAATTCTGGATTTGTCCTAGCAATGTACTTTTCATGATATTGGCAATATAATGGTGTCAGTAACGTCTACATCGACAATTGCATGCACAGTCATAGATTACATGCAAATTCCTGTGTTAGCATGTGTCGGGTACGGGATAACAATCATCAGTATTAGCTGTACAGGTGTCACACTTCTGTACACCACTTGTAGGTACTAGGTAGTGTAATAAGGGGCGGACGGTGCAGTCAGCTTGATGATGTCACTGGGAGGGTATTTTTCACTATCGATTGTAACTTTCCAGGGCATATTCTGTGTTAATTGATAGTTTGTGACTGACTGACTGAGGAACAGGCGTCTTCAGGCAACAATGGAGGGGGGTCAGAGGCGTACAGGGAGCAGTGATGGTGGAAACCATTGTAATAACAACCAAACCTGATCTAATCTTTACAGCAATTACTGTTGCATGGACCCACATTTAGAACACTTTGCTTGCTGTGCTGCGGAACCTACAGCTGGTAGGCTACCAGGGGATGTCACCTCCCCAGACCCTCCCCCTCCAGATCATCTTGTAAACAAAACCTAACCTTGTGACATAAATACATCAGACAAGTTATTTACTCCATGGGGTTGGGTTTTGTCTACAAGATGGTCTGGGGGAGGGGGCAATAGCCCCCAGTAGGTTCTGCAGCTCAGCGAGTGGAGCGTTCTAAACATGGGTCCCTGCAACTGTAATTGTTGTGAAGGTTAGGTCAGGTTTGATTATGTTATTACAATTTTTCCCACCACTGATAATGAAAAATACCCTCCCATTGACGTCATCAAGCTGGCTGCATTGCCCGACCCTTGTTACACTACCTACAGCTGGTGTATAGAATTGTGACGCCTGCACAGCTAATACCCAATCATCTACCCTAACTAAAGGAATCTTGGGTTGAGGTAGGGTAAACTGCAGTAACCCCGGACAAGTCCTAAACTCAGTCTTTTCATGCTATCAGAATGTAAACAATACTGATACACAAAGCATCATGCATCGATATTGTCCTATGGGATGTAGACAAAACCTGAAAATACTGTTCAAGCACTTGGCAAAAATCATTCACAATATATTTCTGCCATTTTTTTATCAGGCTAATATTGGGGTCATCAAAGGTCAGATTTTCCCATTTTAGGACTTCGCTCCAGAACCCCCCAAATAGCTTGGGAAAAATGTAGGTTTGTTCCTGCTAGCTAGGATCAAACAGAAACAAGCTAAAGCTCTTGAAAATGCAATTGTGCTGCGCAAATTGACCATGCAGTCGTCACGCCCTTAAGCCCAAACAAACAAACAAACAACAAAGGTCAAGTTGTAACCCAAGTATGTCAAGTTGCATGTTGGGAGACGTGTCGATGACACAAACACATTTTTGCCGTTTTCGCAGTGTTAATTTCCAAGTTGCCTGTTTCTTTACACAATATTTATGTTTAATAACCATTAAGGATATCAAACAATAGAGCATTTCCTAATCAGTACATTTCAGTTATAAAAACAGCTCCATCCACAACTACAATCTACATACAATTGAAATATTTCGGATATCTCATCACCTCATGCACCACCTCATGCACCACCTCATGCACCACCTCATGCACCACCTCATGCACCACCTCATGCACCACCTCATGTTTGCCCGACGACATCAGCCTGCATCATTGGCGTACCCAAGGGGGGAGGCAAACAGGGCAATCCCCCCTCCCTCTTGAAGATCTGTATGTGCCCCTTTGGCCGTATGTGCTCCACCTATTTCGAACACCATGTGATAACATGGGTAATAAAGCATCCATTGGAGGTATTTTTGCTATCCTAAAATTATCCTCACCTGGGGGCCCCCAGGGCGGATACAAGGGGGCCTCTTGTGCCACTCTGGGGCCCCTGAGACAATGAGAAGCCTCTGTATCAAGGGGCCCCTGGGTAGTGATACTGAGTCCAGGGGCCCCTGGTGCCAGACAGGGGTTCCCCGGTACAAGATAGGGGGCCTGTGCCTGGCAGGGGGCCCCATTAGCTGGAAATAAATAGGAGCTGTATTGCTGGTTCGGCGAAAATGACTATTGCCAGCAAAAACAAACAAAACACCACAGTTCCTTCAATATGGTTGCAGTTTTTTGTGTGTAGCACAATAATGTTCACGGTCATGGACGACCTTCCAATTTGGAGGGTCGGCCGGGGATCCTGAAGGGTTGGCTCAGCCCCTCGAGGGTCGACAGGGGCAAATAGAGCGTTGTTGTTGTTGTTTCCCTCTGGCAGGATCACTCCTGTGTAGCCTGGTGGCTCCCCCAGGGCCGCCGCCACTCGGCTCCTCCTCCCCCAGGGCCGCCGCCACTCGGCTGCTCCTCCCCCAGGGCCGCCGCCACTCGGCTGCTCCTCCCCCAGGGCCGCCGCCACTCGGCTGCTCCTCCCCCAGGGCCGCCGCCACTCGGCTGCTCCTCCCCCAGGGCCGCCGCCACTCGGCTGCTCCTCCCCCAGGGCCGCCGCCACTCCGCTGCTCCTCCCCCAGGGCCGCCGCCACTCGGCTGCTCCTCCCCCAGGGCCGCCGCCACTCGGCTGCTCCTCCCCCAGAACCGCCGCCACTCCGCTGCTCCTCCCCCAGGGCCGCCGCCACTCGGCTGCTCCTCCCCCAGGGCCGCCGCCACTCGGCTGCTCCTCCCCCAGAACCGCCGCCACTCGGCTGCTCCTCCCCCAGGGCCGCCGCCACTCGGCTGCTCCTCCCCCAGGGCCGCCGCCACTCGGCTGCTCCTCCCCCAGGGCCGCCGCCACTCGGCTGCTCCTCCCCCAGGGCCGCCGCCACTCGGCTGCTCCTCCCCCAGAACCGCCGCCACTCGGCTGCTCCTCCCCCAGGGCCGCCGCCACTCGGCTGCTCCTCCCCCAGGGCCGCCGCCACTCGGCTGCTCCTCCCCCAGAACCGCCGCCACTCGGCTGCTCCTCCCCCAGGGCCGCCGCCACTCGGCTGCTCCTCCCCCAGGGCCGCCGCCACTCGGCTGCTCCTCCCCCAGGGCCGCCGCCACTCGGCTGCTCCTCCCCCAGGGCCGCCGCCACTCGGCTGCTCCTCCCCCAGGGCCGCCGCCACTCGGCTGCTCCTCCCCCAGGGCCGCCGCCACTCGGCTGCTCCTCCCCCAGGGCCGCCGCCACTCGGCTGCTCCTCCCCCAGGGCCGCCGCCACTCGGCTGCTCCTCCCCCAGGGCCGCCGCCACTCGGCTGCTCCTCCCCCAGGGCCGCCGCCACTCGGCTCCTCCTCCCCCAGGGCCGCCGCCACTCGGCTGCTCCTCCCCCAGGGCCGCCGCCACTCGGCTGCTCCTCCCCCAGGGCCGCCGCCACTCGGCTGCTCCTCCCCCAGGGCCGCCGCCACTCGGCTGCTCCGGACCCCTTCGGGTTGTGTCGGGTAGATGGTCCCCAGGTGTCTCAGACGAACACCCATGAGGGCTGGCCAGTTGGGTAGGATATGCTCTGGCATGTTTGGCGTGTCTGCCTCCTAACTGTGGTATGAACAAACTGGCATTTACAAATACAGGGTCGACCGGGGCCCTTGGAAGGCCGAGCTGGGGCTTCATGGATGCACAACCAAGGCCTTTGGAGCATCGACTGGACCTGGCCCATTTGGCTAGTGCATCAGTACACGAAATAGGGCCTGTGCCCACGATACTCCCTCATAAGCTCACCGTATTTGGCCGGCCTGGCCAAATACGGTGAGTTTTTGTGGATTTACCTTGGGTCCCCTGGTTGAAAAAAAAATGAATGACAATTTTGTTGTTGAAAATATGCCTCTCTAAAAATATAGTGATCCAAATCCGTTTTTTTGGTGGGGGTTCCTTATGCCCCCTGATCCAAATCTGCCCCCCCCCCCCCCCCCCCGGAGTGAATCCTGGGTACGCCACTGGTCTGCATAGACAGCAAATTAACAATAGGGTTTTCTGGTACCCATAGCTTAGCTGAGCTGCAAGTTTGGTGCATCAACTAGATATGTGCAGAAGTCCAATTTGTCAAAATTTTGTCTGTGTGTTGTGCATCTTCTGAATTTGCATTGTTTCTGGTATGAGCTTGCATATTGATTTTGTTTCAGGTTTGGAAGGTTTGGAAGATGCCATACATTTCATCAGGTAAGCTAATGTTTTTGTTTTACATTAATGTGTGCCTTTTGTAGTGTGTTATGGGTAAGCACAGGGTGCTGTTGATGGGGTTAGCTGTTGGCAATTGCTTTTATATAGATGAGGCAAAGTGTGCTCCTCATGCATAAGCAGACGTTTTGCCTCACATTTATTCATTGGCATATCTTTGTACACATTTGTCGCATTTCCTTAACTCTTTAATCTGTATTGGCTTGTGAGTTTGTATCGAACATATCTTTGTCTTTGCATTGTTCAGGTCCTCAGGACTCAGGTATTCCATTTTGACATTAAATTTGCACTTTCAGATGGCACTGTGGGAGGAAGTAGGAATTATTTGAGTGTACAAGGCCTTCTTGGCTTGTTTTGGGGCATTGTCAACTTCTTCCAGTTATTGTGAGTAATAATGAAAGTCACTGACCTGTTGACTTAGTTGCTATGTATGCTACCTTGTGTTGACCACATTTAGCAAATATGAATTTGCCAACACATGATGTTTCATATTTCTTTAAAAAGAAGTGTAGCTGCCCTCAGATAAGAGCATCCATTAAATTGTTTAGTTTTGTATGGATTTATCTCTTAATTATTTGTATTATGAACAAACTGTGGAATGGACTTGGCCTTCAGCAAAAATGTTATGAACCATAATGATCACCATGGATGTTGGATTGCATTATTTTCATGTGGGATTCAAACTTAGTGGCAAGTTTTGTCATTGTCAATTGAATTGAAGTTCCAAGGTGTTGGGGTAATTGTCTCATGCATTTTATACCATAATCTGTATGTCTCTGTCCCTTCATCTGTATGTCTGTGTGTTTATCCATTCACTGACTCACTTGCTCTTAGAAGCATGAATCTCTTCATCTGTCTGCACTGTAACTCTCCTCTGCCGTCCGCCACCACTGACTTGCCTCTCGGCATATGTCCGTGTTACCTGTTGGTCCGTGTTCTGTGTCGGCCAGTTTCCGGACGCTGTGCCTCTCGTCATCTGTCCGTGTTACCTGTTGGTCCGTGTTCTGTGTCGGCCAGTTTCCGGACGCTGTGGCTCTCGTCATCTGTCCGTGTTACCTGTTGGTCCGTGTTCTGTGTCGGCCAGTTTCCGGACGCTGTGCCTCTCGTCATCTGTCTGTGTTCTGTGTCGGCCAGTTTCCGGACGCTGTGGCTCTCGTCATCTGTCCGTGTTACCTGTTGGTCCGAATTCTGTGTCGGCCAGTTTCCGGACGCTGTGCCTCTCGTCATCTGTCCGTGTTACCTGTTGGTCCGTGTTCTGTGTCGGCCAGTTTCCGGACGCTGATCAGCCCCGCCGATAACCTGCGCGGCAGCGGCTACACCTCCAACTACCGCGCTCCGGGATACGGCGGCGGCGGCGGCGGCGGCGGCGGCGGTGGCGGTGGCGGCGGTCCGGGCGCACCGCCACGCGGCCTGCCCCGCCGCCGGATGGGCGGCTTCGGCGGCGGCCAGGGAGCGGCCGGCTCGCCACCCATGGCCGGCGGCGGATGAGGCCGGTAGGCGCCCGGCGTCGGCCGCCCTGCCGGGGCGGCGGTGCCGGGCAGCCTGACGGGCTGAGATGAGGCGCGAGCTGCAGTGAGTCCGGTCGCTCGGCCGGCGTATGACGCAGCTCCGGGAGTCCTCCGGGGCCGGGGCTGCCGAGGAAAGCTCACCGCAGCCGCGCCGTGCAGACGGACGCGGTCAGATGGCGACACCGCGTGCAGGCCCGCGTCCGAGGAGTGTCGATTGTTCAGATGTGGAGAAATTAATAAGTTGGGACGATTTCGGAGGTAGTTCAGTCATTTATTGAGTGAGTGCTGCACTCGGAAACTTAATACGTCAATGTGGAACGTGATTCTGAAATATGTATATGTAGATACATTCATGTTGCTTTTTACAGTCAGAAGCGTTTTGTGAATGATTACTTAACTTCGGTTGTGTGTGTCAAAGCCCAAAGGCATACCATTCCACCAGCTGCCGCTGGTAACTTCAACTTCAGTGTCTGCCGGTGTTCCCATGATTAATAACGAGATGTCCATTGCGGGTGTCGGTGATATGTCTGAGACTTAGATAGAGACGTGTGTGTCGATGCCGGGTAGGAGGAGGTACGCGCTGCCCGTGTATATCGCACTGACTGTTCCGTTCTCACGGATACGATGCAGCCGCCACGCACCTGTCAACACACCTGATTGCTGTGAAATACAGAGCGGGTCTGTCTGTCCACGTGTTCTTTTGGTGCCGCGATTCTGAAACTCGAGGCTGGTGAGTGACGGATGCTTGTGAGCTAACTAATGATGACGCTCAACACGAAAAGCCCACTATTGAGGCTGAAAACCTGACGTCGGTGAACCCGGTGTGCCGTCGCGTCGTATCTGTGAGGCCCGCTGCGGTGATCCCAGGCAGGATGGCCTTTCTAACCTCTCAGAGTGTCGGTCCTTGCGTCCGTCGGTCCGTTGGTTAGTTTCCGGAGCGTCGTCTGTTGGTTCCTGGGCTCGGACCGGAGCGTCTGGCCACTGGTGACTGCGCAGTAGGCATGGTCGTCAGCAGGGTGGACATGAAAAATCCCTGATTTCGAAAATTGCAAGGGTGGATTGGTATGTAGTAAGCAATTCTGAACAACTTTTATATCTTCGGATTTTGGTTTTGATTCATTCCTGACTACCTTAAATCCATTTTTCGGCAACATGTTCGGGCGACCATTATACATGGTCCGCTTTTTTTCTCTTTTTTTCTTTTTTACATTTCGAAAATTGCGAGGGTAGATTCATATGAAGTAAACAATTCTGAACAACTTTCCTATCTTCGTTTTTTTATTTGATTAAATCCTGACTACTTTTTTTTAAAATCGGCAACATGTTCGGGCGGCCATGACCGACAGCGCCACAGGTAGGCAACACGGACATTGGACACGGCAATCATGTACTATTGCACGTAAACGACTGGTGAGATCAAGCTGAATGCACGACCGACAGTCATTTCCAGAAACATTTCGGTTTCCGAACTCTAATCATGATGCATAAACGAAAACCAACAGGCCCGAATACGGCTCGTGCACACTGCTCGGTTCAACTAGCGGGACGAACAACTGCAATTTAGAGATATCCGATCCGGCCTCCACCTTCAGAGGTCCCTCTCCTTCCTCCAGAGGGCCCACTCATACCTCCACATGACCCACTTTGACCTCCAGAAGGCCCCTCTGGCTTCCAGAGAGCCCACTCTGACCTCCCGACGAAGGCCCATTCCGGCTTCCGGATGGGCCCTCTGGCTTCCAGAGGGCCCACTCTGTCATCCAGAGGGCCACTCTGTCATCCAGAGGGCCACTCTGTCATCCAGAGGGCCCCTCTGGATACTAATTGACCCCCGCTGGCTTCCAGTGGGCCCACTCTGGCCTTTAGAGGGCCCCTCGGGCTTCACAACTGCCACTCTCGCTTTCA
Source organism: Chirona hameri (assembly GCA_036785665.1). Taxonomy (NCBI): domain Eukaryota; kingdom Metazoa; phylum Arthropoda; class Thecostraca; order Balanomorpha; family Balanidae; genus Chirona; species Chirona hameri. Next base: position 19,690 of record JAXIVJ010003805.1, read on the forward strand.
GAGGGCTCATTCTGACCTCCAGAGGGCCGCCTCCGGCTTCCAGAGGGCATACTCTGACCTCCAAAGGGCCCACTCCGGCCTCCACCTCCAGAGGGCCCACCGCTGCCGCCACCTCCAGAGGGCCCACTTCAGCATCCAGATGGCCAACTCTGACCTCCAGATGGCCCCTCTGGCCTCCAGTGTGCCACTCTGGCCTTCATAGGACCCTCTCCAGCCTCCATAGCCTACTCCATCTGGATATCATTGGGCCCCTCTGGCGTCCAGAGGGCCCATTCTGACCTACAGGAGGACCACCACTGACTTCCAGAGGGATCACGCTCACTACCATAGGGTTCCCTCTGGATTCCAGAGGATCCTATCTGGATTCCAGGGTCCCACTCTGACCTCCACAGGGCCCGCTGTGGCATCCAGAGGGAATCCTGCCCCCTCCCCCCTCCCACATAGGTCCCCACTCCGACCTCTCTAGAGGACCCACTCCACCCTCCAGGGGGCCCTCGCCGACCTTCAGAAGGCCCACTTTGGCCTCGAGAGGGCTCACTTTGGCCTCCGGGGGGCCATTCTGGCTCCTAGTGAGCGGGCCTTCTCTAGCTTCCAGAGGGCCCTCTCCGACCTCCAGAGGGTACTCTCTGACCTGTAGCCTAGGCGGGCCCTTCGGCCCCACCTGGGCTCCAAGTGACGGGGGGGGGGAAAGATATGTTGGCCCCCTTCATGGGCCCTTGGGGGGGGGCATGGCCCGCATGCCCCCCCCCCCCCCCTTACGACCGCCACTGGTCTCAGGGGCCCTCTGTCGGTCTCAGGGGCTCTCTGTCGGTCTGGGGTGTCCCTGTGTCAGTCTGGAGTGGCCCTGTGTCGGTCTGGGGGCCCTTAGTCGGCCTGATGGGACCCTCGGGCAGCCTGAGGGATCCTCTATCGGCCTGATAGGTCCTCTGGCCGCCGGACCTGACGTGGCCCTTGGCCAGCTTGAGGGGGCCTTGGTCGGCCTAAGGGGCCCTCTGTCAGTCTCAGGGGCCCTCTGTCGGCCTGAGGAGACCCTCTGACTGCCTGAGGGGCTCTGTCAGCATGAGGGGGCCCTCTGTCGGCCTAAAAGGGCCCTCTGTTGACCCGTGGGGCCTTCGGTCAGCTTGAGGCATAGGCGTACACAAGGGGGGACGTGGCAACCCCCCCCCCCCCCCCCCTCCGAAGGTCTGTACGTGCCCCCCTTTGGTCGAAAAAAGAGAGAAAAATGGTGAAAATATGCCCTTTTAAAAATAAGGTGGGCCAAATCCGGTGAGTTTGTTTTTGGTGGGGGTATTTTATGCCCCCCTGAGCAAAAATTGCCCCCTCCTGGAGCGAATCCTGGGTACGCTACTGGTTTGAGGGGGCATTCGTTTGGCTTGAGAGACCTCAGTCGGCCGAAGAGGCTCTAGGTCGGCTTGAAGGGCCCTAAGTGTGCATCTGCATATTCAGTGCGCATGAGCATACAGTTACACACATGGGGCACCAGTACAATTGAATGTCTCTTGTAGATGGCGCTGATGATTAACTGCTACCAAGCGGACCGGCGGCTGTGCGTCCCGAGTGAAGGGCGCATTGTTTACGGCGGAATTTTGAAGGGGTTAGAGTGGTACAGATGTGTTCAAACTTATACGAAATGTTGGTGTCTATGAGTGTATTCGAAACCTCAAAGCATGTCTCGCGGAGGTCAATCGTTTGACCTCGGGAGGTCAATCGTTTGACCTCGGGAGGTCAATCGTTTGACCTCGGGAGGTCAAAGAGTCCCTAGGTCAAATATCGGGCATCGCATAACTTTTCCCCTAAAGTACTTATCTAAGTCGTTTCAACGGCTAAATATTCCTACCAGCCTATAGACGGTGCACAACGCAAGACTTGACCCCTCCAGGCCACCGTTTGACCTCAGGTCACCAGGAAAGGTGCAAATATCGATTTAACGAGCCGTCCAAATACCTATTCGTTGTTTACCGACCGATTGTGTTCAAACTTATCCTTCAGTGGGTTAAAGAGAAGGCGATGGTAGTAGAATGGTTTATCTAAGTGATTTTTGGGAAAACATGCGGTACACCGTCATTCTCCCATAGGGCATAATGGTAACTTATGTTGTGACCTGAGGTCAACCGGTGACAAGAGGCGGTCAGATCGCTCGTTGTGGACCGTCTATAGGCTAGTGTGAATATTTGGCCGTTGAAACGACTTCGATCAGTACTTCAGGGAAAAAGTTATGCGGTACCCGATATTTGACCTCGCGGGCACTATATGACCTCCCGAGGTCAAACGATTGACCTCAGCGATAAATGCTTTCAGGGTTCGAATACACTCATAGACACCAACATTTCGTATAAGTAAACACAATCGGCCGGTAAACAACGAATACGTATTTGGACGGCTCGTTAAATGGATATTAGCTCCTTTCCAGGTGACCTGAGGTCAAACGGTGACCTGGAGGGTTACATTCTTGCGTTGGGCACCTTCGGTGAGTTAAAGGGAAGGCGATGGTGGTGGAATGGGTTCTCTAAGTGATTTTGAAGAACAAAATTATGCGGTACCCCGTCATTCTCACATAGGCCATAATGGTAACGTATGTTGTGACCTGAGGTCAACCGGTGACCAGGGGCGGTCAGATCACTCTTTGTGCACCGTCTATAGGCTGGTGGGAATATTTAGCCGTTGAAACGACTTCGGTAAGTACTTTAGGGAAAAAGTTAGCGGTACCCAAGGTTTGACCTCGCGGGCACTCTGACCTCCTGAGGTCAAACGATTGACCTCAGGGAGAAATGCTTAGAGGTTTCAAATACACTCATAGACACTAGAGTACTCCAGACCTGTGTCGTCATTGCTTCTATCCTAATGTCCTTCTGTTCTCCTTACCCTTCCTTTGTATTTCAGAATGGTGTGATCATTGGCATTGAATACACATGTGCTAAATGACTTGAGGTCTATTTATGATCACACCATGTCAAATCAAGAGCCTATCCGATGTCCATATCCTGACTGCACATGGAGCATTCAAGAGGAAGACCGCACTACCCTCATAGCCCTGCTCCAGATGCATGAGCGGGCTACCCACCCTACACCACCTGCCAGTACCACTGCCCAGGTGGAAAAGATAAAGCGTCCTATCATCGCTGCTGGGGGAACAGCTGAGGAGTGGTCCTACTTCTTGCAACGCTGGACGACATACAAGGCAGCCACACACATCAAAGGACCTGAGGCTGTGTATCAACTGCTTGACTGTTGTGAGGAGCAGCTGAGGCGGGACCTCGCCCGTCTGTTTGGAGCCCTCTCCACTGCTGAAGAAGACACTGTCCTCAAACGCATCAAAGATCTGGCTGTCCGTGCTGAAAACGTCCTGGTGGCACGTGAAGAGCTGCACAACTGCAGACAGGATAGAGACGAACCGGTACGTGCCTTTTGTGCCCGCCTGAAAGGCATCGCCCTGACATGTCAATATACAACCACCTGCAGCTGCCCCGAACCGGGAACCGTGGACTACAGCGACGAGATGATCCGAGATGGTCTCATCCGTGGCGTCTATGACCCCGAAATCAAGCTCTCCCTCCTGTCTGAGAAAGACGGAACAACCTCACTCGAAGACACTCTCCGATTCATCGAGTCCCGGGAGGGCGGCAAACAGTCTGCTCAGCGCCTAGCCGCTGCTTCAGGTTCAGCTGTGCCGGCTCACGTCAGCGCTGTCAGCAGCTTCCGTCGACAGCAGCGTGACGCCCATCGAGTCCGACAGCCCCCTGGATCCACTGATGGTGGTGGAGGATCAACCTCTCGGCCCTGTGGCTTCTGCGGCACCAGGGACCATCCTTTGGACAGAGCCAGCCGGGTGTCTAAATGCAGTGCGTATGGGCACCAGTGTGGTAAGTGTGGCAAAATGAACCATCACGAACGTGTGTGCAGATCGAGCAAACCGCGGCTGCCTGCCACTTCTCAAAGTGTCGCGGTGGCATGGTCCCAACGCTCGACTGAGTCTGACCCACCAGCCCAAACCGAGATCGCAGAACCGAGTGCTTCCACAGTGTTTGACACTCTGTGCAGTGTCAGTAAGCAGTCTGACGGCCCGCTCCCCGCACCTCACGGGCAGCTTTTGATGGAACACCATCTGTATGACTCTCTTCGTGACCCCTGGGAAAGGGGGCCCTCTGCGCCACAACCTACTGTCCCTGTATTCGTCTCACATCTTCCGTGTGACTCCAGGGCCCTGGGTCTCGACACCGTCCTACGTCGACCCACCACGTCCCCACTGGTATACGCCGTCGCGGACACAGGCTGTCAGTCCTGCCTCGCAGGCACCTCGTTCCTGCGACACCTGGGGCTCGACAAACGCCACCTCACTCAAGTTCAGCTGAAAATGGCTGCGGTCAACAACGATCCCATCCACATCATTGGCGCCCTCCCTCTCCGCGTCTCAAACACCCGGGGACCCGGGGGCCTGGAGACAAGACAAGTGGTGTACTTCACTGATGCCACCGACAAATTCTTCCTCTCTCGCGGAGCCTGCGAAGCACTCGGCATCATCCCACCCGACTTCCCGAAGATTGGTACACACTCTCAGTCCAAGGCAGCACCCATCGCGGCACCCATGAGCACGTCAAGTGACACTGCTGCACCAGTATCCTGCATCACAGCCGAGTGTGACTGCCCACGACGTCAGCTCCCCCCACCGCGCCCAACTGCGCCACCGTACCCTCCCACTGAGGAAAATCGGGCTAAGCTAGAGGCCTGGCTCCTCGACTACTACGCATCCAGCACGTTCAATGTGTGCACACATCAGACCCTACCCGCGATGGAAGGTCCGCCTCTCCGTCTGATGGTAGATCCTGAAGCCACACCCGTAGCTCATCACACACCCATCCCTGTCCCCATCCACTGGCAGGACGATGTCAAGGCCGGCTTGGACCAAGATTGTCGCCTAGGAGTCGTCGAGGAAGTCCCTATCGGTACACCCGTGACTTGGTGTCACCGGATGGTGATCAACCCCAAAAAGAACGGTAAGCCCCGACGGACGGTTGACCTCCAGGATCTGAACCTCCACGCCACCCGCGAAACCCACCACACTCAGTCGCCGTTCCATCAAGCCCGGGCAGTCCCACGGGAGACGAAGAAAACCGTGTGCGACGCATGGAATGGTTACCATGCCGTGCCTCTCCACCCCGACGACCGCCACCTCACTACGTTCATAACGCCGTGGGGTCGCTACCGGTACTGCGTCGCCCCTCAAGGCTACACGGCTTCAGGAGACGGGTACAGCCGACGGTTCGACGCTCTCGTCGCCGACATCCCGCGCAAAACCAAGTGCGTCGACGACACCGTTCTATGGGCAGACAACATTGAGGAGTCATTTCACCAAGCTGTCGAATGGCTGGACCGCTGCGGCCGACATGGCATCACGCAGAACCCGTCCAAATTCCGCTTCGCGAATGACGTCGCGGAGTTCGCTGGATTCGAAATCACACCGACGACTGTGCGACCGTGTCCGCGGATGCTGCAGGCGATCGAGGGCTTCCCTACTCCTCGGAACCTGACCGACGTCCGCAGCTGGCTGGGCCTACTCAATCAGGTGTCGTACGCGTTCGCATCAGCCGATCAAATGCGACCGTACCGTGACCTGCTCAAACCGGGCCAGTCCTTCGCGTGGACCGACCAGCTGGACATCCTCTTCCAGCAGTCGAAAAAAGTCATCATCGCCCAAATCAAGGACGGTGTTGAAATCTTTGACAAGACTCGCCCCACATGCCTGGCCACCGACTGGTCGAAGGAAGGACTCGGCTACTGGCTCCTACAGAAGCACTGCCAGTGCGCCGGAACTCGGCCATTCTGCTGCCACTCTGGCTGGCGTGCCGTGTTGGTTGGGAGCCGCTTCACCCACGGCGCCGAATCCCGTTACGCACCAATCGAAGGCGAGGCACTGGCCGTCGTGGACGCCCTTCACAAGACTCGTCATTTCACTCTTGGCTGCTCTGACCTGCTCGTGGCTGTGGACCATCGACCTCTGCTGAAGGTCCTCGGTGACCGCTCCCTGGAAGAGATCCCGAACCCGCGGCTTCGGAACCTAAAGGAGAAGAGCCTTCGCTTCAGGTTCCGTGTTGTTCATGTCCCTGGCATTCGGAACAACGCAGCTGACGCCGTCTCTCGTCACCCGGTTGGGGCACCCGAAGCACCTGAGTATTTCAGAATGGTGTGATCATTGGCATTGAATACACATGTGCTAAATGACTTGAGGTCTATTTAGACACCAACATTTCCTATAAGTTTGAACACATCTGTACCACTCTAACCCCTTCAAGACTCCGCTGTAAACAATGCGTCCTATACTCTGACGCACAGACGCCGGCCCGCTTGGTAGCAGTTGATCATCAGCGCCTCTAGCGGCGGGAAATGTATTGTGTTGCCCCATTCAGCCAATTGGTCGTTACAGCGATTTACCCATCATCGGCGCTTGCTGGTCCGTTGAACGGCAGCCGAGTGTCCTGAGGACCAAACATGTTTTCAAAAAGTGGATTTAAGGTAGTCAGGAATTCATTTTACCGAAAAACCGAAAATGAAAAGGTTGTTCAGAATTGCTTACCGATCCACCCTCACAATTTTCCAAATCAGAAATAAGTTATGACGACCATGCCTACTGCGCAGCACACACGGTCTGTAAGCCGCCGCCTGCAGCAGGGACCCCGGTGGACTGACTGGGTCACCACCAGTGGACTGCAGTAGGGACCCCGGTGGACCGACCTGGTCACCACCAGTGGACTGCAGTAGGGACCCCGGTGGACTGACCTGGTCACCACCACTGGACTGCAGTAGGGACTCCGGTGGACTGACTGGGTCACCACCACTGTACTGCAGTAGGGACTCCGGTGGACTGACCTGGTCACCACCACTGGACTGCAGTAGGGACTCCGGTGGACTGACTGGGTCACCACCACTGGACTGCAGTAGGGACTCCGGTGGACTGACCTGGTCACCACCACTGGACTGCAGTAGGGACTCCGGTGGACTGACTGGGTCACCACCACTGGACTGCAGTAGGGACTCCGGTGGACTGACCGGGTCACCACCACTGGACTGCAGTAGGGACTCCGGTGGACTGACTGGGTCACCACCACTGGACTGCAGTAGGGACTCCGGTGGACTGACTGGGTCACCACCAGTGGACTGCAGTAGGGACTCCGGTGGACTGACTGGGTCACCACCACTGGACTGCAGTAGGGACTCCGGTGGACTGACTGGGTCACCACCAGTGGACTGCAGTAGGGACTCCGGTGGACTGACCTGGTCACCACCAGTGGACTGCAGTAGGGACTCCAGTGGACCGACCTGGTCACCACCACTGGACTGCAGTAGGGACTCCGGTGGACTGACTGGGTCACCACCACTGGACTGCAGTAGGGACTCCGGTGGACTGACTGGGTCACCACCAGTGGACTGCAGTAGGGACCCCGGTGGACTGACTGGGTCACCACCAGTGGACTGCAGTAGGGACCCCGGTGGACTGACTGGGTCACCACCACTGGACTGCAGTAGGGACTCCGGTGGACTGACTGGGTCACCACCAGTGGACTGCAGTAGGGACCCCGGTGGACTGACTGGGTCACCACCACTGGACTGCAGTATGGACTCCGGTGGACTGACTGGGTCACCACCACTGGACTGCAGTAGGGACTCCGGTGGACTGACTGGGTCACCACCACTGGACTGCAGTAGGGACTCCGGTGGACTGACTGGGTCACCACCACTGGACTGCAGTAGGGACCCCGGTGGACTGACTGGGTCACCACCAGTGGACTGCAGTAGGGACCCCGGTGGACTGACTGGGTCACCACCACTGGACTCCGGTGGACTGACTGGGTCACCACCACTGGACTCCGGTGGACTGACTGGGTCACCACCACTGGACTGCAGTAGGGACTCCGGTGGACTGACTGGGTCACCACCACTGGACTGCAGTAGGGACCCCGGTGGACTGACTGGGTCACCACCAGTGGACTGCAGTAGGGACCCCGGTGGACTGACTGGGTCACCACCACTGGACTCCGGTGGACTGACCTGGTCACCACCACTGGACTGCAGTAGGGACTCCGGTGGACTGACCTGGTCACCACCAGTGGACTGCAGTAGGGACTCCGGTGGACTGACCTGGTCACCACCACTGGACTGCAGTAGGGACTCCGGTGGACTGACTGAGTCACCACCACTGGACTCCGGTGGACTGACTGGGTCACCACCACTGGACTGCAGTAGGGACCCCGGTGGACTGACTGGGTCACCACCAGTGGACTGCAGTAGGGACTCCGGTGGACTGACTGGGTCACCACCACTGGACTGCAGTAGGGACTCCGGTGGACTGACCTGGTCACCACCAGTGGACTGCAGTAGGGACTCCGGTGGACTGACTGGGTCACCACCACTGGACTGCAGTAGGGACTCCGGTGGACTGACCTGGTCACCACCACTGGACTGCAGTAGGGACTCCGGTGGACTGACTGGGTCACCACCAGTGGACTGCAGTAGGGACTCCGGTGGACTGACCTGGTCACCACCACTGGACTGCAGTAGGGACTCCGGTGGACTGACCTGGTCACCACCACTGGACTGCAGTAGGGACCCGGTGGACTGACCTGGTCACCACCAGTGGACTGCAGTAGGGACTCCGGTGGACTGACCTGGTCACCACCACTGGACTGCAGTAGGGACTCCGGTGGACTGACCTGGTCACCACCACTGGACTGCAGTAGGGACCCCGGTGGACTGACCTGGTCACCACCAGTGGACTGCAGTAGGGACTCCGGTGGACTGACCTGGTCAACACCACTGGACTGCAGTAGGGACTCCGGTGGACTGACTGGGTCACCACCACTGGACTGCAGTAGGGACTCCGGTGGACTGACCTGGTCACCACCACTGGACTGCAGTAGGGACTCCGGTGGACTGACCTGGTCACCACCACTGGACTGCAGTAGGGACTCCGGTGGACTGACTGGGTCACCACCACTGGACTGCAGTAGGGACTCCGGTGGACTGACTGGGTCACCACCACTGGACTCCGGTGGACTGACTGGGTCACCACCAGTGGACTGCAGTAGGGACTCCGGTGGACTGACCTGGTCACCACCACTGGACTGCAGTAGGGACTCCGGTGGACTGACTGGGTCACCACCAGTGGACTGCAGTAGGGACCCCGGTGGACTGACCTGGTCACCACCAATGGACTGCAGTAGGGACCCCGGTGGACTGACCTGGTCACCACCACTGGACTGCAGTAGGGACTCCGGTGGACTGACTGGGTCACCACCACTGGACTGCAGTAGGGACTCCGGTGGACTGACTGGGTCACCACCACTGGACTGCAGTAGGGACTCCGGTGGACTGACCGGGTCACCACCACTGGACTGCAGTAGGGACTCCGGTGGACTGACCTGGTCACCACCACTGGACTGCAGTAGGGACTCCGGTGGACTGACTGGGTCACCACCAGTGGACTGCAGTAGGGACTCCGGTGGACTGACTGGGTCACCACCAGTGGACTGCAGTAGGGACTCCGGTGGACTGACCGGGTCACCACCACTGGACTGCAGTAGGGACTCCGGTGGACTGACCTGGTCACCACCACTGGACTGCAGTAGGGACTCCGGTGGACTGACTGGGTCACCACCAGTGGACTGCAGTAGGGACTCCAGTGGACTGACCGGGTCACCACCACTGGACTGCAGTAGGGACCCCGGTGGACTGACCTGGTCACCACCACTGGACTGCAGTAGGGACTCCGGTGGACTGACCTGGTCACCACCACTGGACTGCAGTAGGGACTCCGGTGGACTGACCGGGTCACCACCAGTGGACTGCAGTATAGGGACTCCGGTGGACTGACCTGGTCACCACCAGTGAACTGCAGTAGGGACTCCGGTGGACTGACTGGGTCACCACCACTGGACTGCAGTAGGGACTCCGGTGGACTGACCGGGTCACCACCAGTGGACTGCAGTAGGGACTCCGGTGGACTGACCGGGTCACCACCAGTGGACTGCAGTAGTGACTCCGGTGGACTGACCTGGTCACCACCACTGGACTGCAGTAGGGACTCCGGTGGACTGACTGGGTCACCACCAGTGGACTGCAGTAGGGACTCCGGTGGACTCACTGGGTCACCACCAGTGGACTGCAGTAGGGACTCCGGTGGACTGACTGGGTCACCACCACTGGACTGCAGTAGGGACTCCGGTGGACTGACCTGGTCACCACCACTGGACTGCAGTAGGGACTCCGGTGGACTGACTGGGTCACCACCACTGGACTGCAGTAGGGACCCCGGTGGACTGACCGGGTCATTGGTCACCACCACTGGACTGCAGTAGGGACTCCGGTGGACTGACTGGGTCACCACCACTGGACTCCGGTGGACTGACTGGGTCACCACCACTGGACTGCAGTAGGGACTCCGGTGGACTGACTGGGTCACCACCAGTGGACTGCAGTAGGGACTCCGGTGGACTGACTGGGTCACCACCACTGGACTGCAGTAGGGACCCCGGTGGACTGACTGGGTCACCACCACTGGACTGCAGTAGGGACCCCGGTGGACTGACTGGGTCACCACCAGTGGACTGCAGTAGGGACCCCGGTGGACTGACTGGGTCACCACCGCTGGACTGCAGTAGGGACTCCGGTGGACTGACTGGGTCACCACCAGTGGACTGCAGTAGGGACCCCGGTGGACTGACTGGGTCACCACCAGTGGACTGCAGTAGGGACCCCGTTGGACTGACTGGGTCACCACCGCTGGACTGCAGTAGGGACTCCGGTGGACTGACTGGGTCACCACCAGTGGACTGCAGTAGGGACCCCGGTGGACTGACTGGGTCACCACCGCTGGACTGCAGTAGGGACTCCGGTGGACTGACTGGGTCACCACCAGTGGACTGCAGTAGGGACTCCGGTGGACTGACTGGGTCACCACCACTGGACTGCAGTAGGGACTCCGGTGGACTGACTGGGTCACCACCAGTGGACTGCAGTAGGGACCCCGGTGGACTGACTGGGTCACCACCGCTGGACTGCAGTAGGGACCCCGGTGGACTGACTGGGTCACCACCGCTGGACTGCAGTAGGGACTCCGGTGGACTGACTGGGTCACCACCAGTGGACTGCAGTAGGGACCCCGGTGGACTGACCTGGTCACCACCACTGGACTGCAGTAGGGACTCCGGTGGACTGACCTGGTCACCACCACTGGACTGCAGTAGGGACTCCGGTGGACTGACTGGGTCACCACCACTGGACTGCAGTAGGACTCCAGTGGACTGACCGGGTCATTGGTCACCACCACTGGCCGCTGGCCGTCGGACAGAGGCGGCAGCTGACCGTCCGTCGGCGTCTCTGCCTCGTCTCCCCGAGACTGTCGCGTTACCGCCGCACCTCTCACCACAGAGCACACCGGGGTCAGGGAGCACGCACCTCTCACCACAGAGCACACCGGGGTCAGAGAGCACGCACCTCTCACCACAGAGCACACCGGGGTCAGGGAGCACGCACCTCTCACCACAGAGCACACCGGGGTCAGGGAGCACACCTCTCACCACAGAGCACACCGGGGTCAGGGAGCACGCACATCTCACCACAGAGCACACCGTGGTCAGGGAGCACACCTCTCATCACAGAGCACACCGAGGTCAGGGAGCACGCACCTCTCACCACAGAGCACACCGGGGTCAGGAAGCACGCCTCTCACACCGCCGAGCACACCGGGGTCAGGGAGCACACCTCTCACCACAGAGCACACCGGGGTCAGGGAGCACACCTCTCACCACAGAGCACACCGGGGTCAGGGAGCACGCCTCGGCCCTACGTTTACCACATCGCCGGGCACACCGGGGTCAGGGAGCACGCCTCGGCCCTACGTTTACCACATCGCCGGGCACACCGGGGTCAGGGAGCACGCCTCGGTCCTACGCAGAGCACACCGAGGTCAGGGAGCACGCCTCGGCCCTACGTTTACCACACCGCCGAGCACACCGGGGTCAGGGAGCACGCCTCGGCCCTACGCAGAGCACACCGGGGTCAGGGAGCACGCCTCGATCCTACGCCGAGCACACCGGGGCCAGGGCGCACGCCTCGATCCTACGCCGAGCACACCGGGGTCAGGGAGCACGCCACGGTTCTACGCAGAGCACAGCGGGGTCAGGGAGCACGCCACGGTCCTACGCAGAGCACACGGGGGTCAGGGAGCACGCCTCGGTTCTACGTTTACCAGACCTCTCACACCACAGAGCACACCGGGGTCAGGGAGCACGCCACGGTCCTACGCAGAGCACACCGGGGTCAGGGAGCACGCCTCGATCCTACGCAGAGCATACCGGGGTCAGGGAGCACACCTCGGTTCTACGTTCACCAGACCTCTCACACCACAGAGCACACCGGGGTCAGGGAGCACGCCACGGTCCTACGCAGAGCACACCGGGGTCAGGGAGCACGCCACGGTCCTACGCAGAGCACACCGGCGTCAGGGAGCACGCCTCGATCCTACGCAGAGCACACCGGGGTCAGGGAGCACGCCTCGGTTCTACGTTCACCAGACCTCACACCACAGAGCACACCGGGGTCAGGGAGCACGCCTCGGTCCTACGCAGAGCACACCGGGGTCAGGGAGCACGCATCGGCCCTACGCAGAGCACACCGGGGTCAGGGAGCACGCCTCGGTTCTACGTTCACCAGACCTCTCACACCACAGAGCACACCGGGATCAGGGAGCACGCCTCGGTCCTACGCAGAGCACACCGGGGTCAGGGAGCACGCATCGGTCCTACGTTCACCAGACATATGACGCCGCAGAGCACACCGGGGTCAGGGAGCACGTCTCGGTCCTACGCAGAGCACACCGGGGTCAGGGAGCACGACTCGGTTCTACGTTCACCAGACCTCTGACGCCGCAGAGCACACCGGGGTCAGGGAGAACGACACGGTCCTACGCAGAGCACACCGGGGTCAGGGAGGATGCCTCGGTCCTACGTTTACCACACCGCCGAGCACACCGAGGTCAGGAAGCACGCCTCGGTTCTACGCAGAGCACACCGGGGTCAGGGAGCACGTCTCGGCCCTACGTTTACCACACCGCCGAGCACACCGGGGTCAGGGAGCACGTCTCGGTTCTACGTTCACCAGACGATTGTCGGGTATTGGGCGTCGGGCTGGCTCGACTGATGAGCATCTGATGTGTTTTCTTCTTTGGTCATTCCTAGGCAGTGTTGAAGCTAAACTGATGGCCGTTGCAGTGGTTTGTTGAAGCGGCAGGCGAGGCCGGCGGGGTGTCTGCTTGCAACCCACCTGGCGCTTTACCGGTCAGCTAAAAAACTTGTAGTTTAACTGTTTATCGATAGGTGGCAGATATGTACCCAGTGGCGGGCGACTGACAGGGTGTATATCATAAGTACCCAATCTGGACTGGGGAACACCACCCTGCGCTGATGTACGCCTGCTCCGCAGTGAGCGTTGCGTTTAAAGGGAGATAATCATATTTTCCCACAAAAATGGAGTTAGCACCTGAAATCGATAGACGAGGCCAAAATATGATGTAAATTCATCACATTTTGCATATAAACATTCCTACCGAAAGATATTGGCAGTTTCCTACCGATAAGCGATCCACGCTTATATCGGTCGGTACTCAGCAAGTTCTCGGTAACGAATAAGTAAATTAGCCTCCCTACGCATTGCTATTTATCATGAAGGCATGCAATATATTTCCTGCACTCTATCTTTTGCGAATAGGTGCCAATTTTGCAGTTTAGCTTGGCACCGGCCGGCCGGTGCCAAGCTAAACTACGGCGACCTATTTAGTGTCGGCGATGTGTTTACAAGTGCCCATTCAACAACGTTGAACAGATTGATGCAAAAGCGCCAGATGTTGCGCTTTCCAATAGTAGAGAGAAAATACCGATCATTAATTTGGCCAAACTTCCAACTTTGAATTAGGGAATAATTTTATTTAATTCTTAAATTTAGATAACATTTTAATACCATAACGGTAGCCAAATAAATTGTTGTTAACCAAATAAAAAGGTGATTATCTGCCTTTAAGCTGTTCTGCCTGCTTTGTATTGGCCTATTCTGTCTGCTTTATACTGGCCAGTTGTTTCATTTATGCAGTCAATCAAGATGCAGCAGCCTCTTTGAGACGATAAGTTTTCGGGCGTGCCGATGATCTGCGCCTCCTTACCGCGCAGCCTCAGTGAGTCCTTGGTGGTGGTGTTGGCAACCTACGACTATACGGCTGTCGTCATTTATAGTCGGGTCGCTCACGCTGACCCCAGCGGGCAAATCGAATGACCTCGCCAGTAGGCGGACTGGAACACGGAGCCCATGAATTCTAAGCCCAACACGTTTTACCAACTGAGCCACACTGACGCCGAACTCATCGACACCGACATGAACACCGACATCGAATACCGATCCGGGTGCTTCAAATCATGTGCGCTTTAAAAATCCTCGCACCACCATCGTAGCACCACTGCCCTACGCGCTGTAGCCGCGTCCCATCTGACCGCCCGCCCGCCCCCCCCCCCCCCCCCCCGGCACCCGCAGCAGGGCGTCAGGGCAGCAAACACAGCCGTACTCAAAGTGGACTGTATTGACTGGTGGCAGCAGTGAGTCGGGCGGTCTGAGGTAGGGGGCCGCCGCCGCCGCCGCCGCCGACTTCGCAGCAGTGCACTGGATCAAGGCAGGCCCGCGTGGGTCCACAGGCGCACGCCGGCGTCACACACAGCGCGGCGAGACGTCCGTCTCTCGGCAGGTGAGCGACGTGACACACGGCACACCGCGCCACACGCCACACGCCACACCGCGCACACGGCACACGGCACACGGCACACGGCACACCGCGCGCACGCCACACCGCGCGCACGCCACACGGCCACGGCCACAGTGACGCCGTCTGACGCGTGAAAAACGAGCGGGCACGCAGTGACCTACCCCGCACACAGTATACACACACAGTACAAACCCACGCGCACACACCCACACACACACACACATGTCTTTCACGGTAAACACATGGCTATTTTGTCGTATGCGCTGGAGATCGAGAGCAGTCCTTCAGTCTGTCCGATGGTGAGATGCGATTCATGTCAAATAAATAGTATCTGCTTACTTACAAATGACGCGTGACACACTCCCACCTTATAAACATCTACACATATGTACACGCATGTATACAATGGGATCGCGCTGCAGTGCCGCCGCCCTGGCGGCCGCCGGCGGACCTACACCAACAGCGCACAGCAATAGTTCACTCGGCCACGCCGGTGTGTGATATTTCTCTCTCTCTCTCTCTCTCTCTCTCTCTCTTCTTCTCTCTCTCTCTCTCTCTCTCTCTCTCTCTCTCTCTCTCTCTCTCTCTCTCTCTCTCTTCTCTCTCTCTCTCTCTCTCTCTCACTCTCTCTCTCTCCTCGCTCTCTCTCTCTCTCTCTCTCTTCTCTCTCTCTCTCTCTCTCTCTCTCTCTCTCTCTCTCTCTCTCTCTCTCTCTCGTATAGCCCCCAACCCGGACGATACGCATAAAGTCGTGCCGCCGAGATCCCTAGCCATGTCTGATGGCAGTGTTATTGTAGAGGCGGCAGGCGAGGCATCTGGTGGCAAACACGACAATCATTACTCCTAAGGTTTTGTGTAACGTCTCACCCGGACTCGTACTATTAGAACAAAGCACAGAAAATCAGCCACATCGAAGCTCTCGGACCTGCGATCCGCGACGTCTTCAACATCACCATTTTCTGTCGCCATTTTCCGTGACGTAAACTCTGACGTCTCTGCAGGTGGTTGCCGCTGCATAGTCTGGGGCCGGGGTGACCGGCCCGAGTCGGGGCCGGGCCGGGCCGGGCCGGGCCGGGGAGGGGAGGGGAGGGGAGGGGGTGTGATTGGCAGTGTCGGACCGTCGACTATTGAGCGGACGTCGGCGAGCCGAGCGTGGACGACATATTGCTGGTGGAGGCCCGGCTCCACTCCGGACTGGGAGGCGGCTGTCACGCCGGTGGCGCCATCGGCGGCTGAAAACGGAGACAGCGGAGAGCGGTCAGACGAGGGACAGACAGTCGCGGAAACAATCACATATGCGCGGCCCGGTCAACCGACATGGCCACACACCAACAGTAAATGACAAGTCAACCATTCAGACCGAAACACAGGTTTCAGGGAAATGTCTGTGCACGGGTCCCTCGACCAGTTTCAATATCATAAATCAGCGTGGACAAAATGCTCAGAACATGCAACAATGAAGCAACAATCTAAGCACAGTGTAACCAAACACGCCCCAAAGCACACCCGATTCACTTGCAGTCCCCACCCGCCCCATTCTCGTCCCACTGCCGCCCCACTCTCGGCCCACTCCCGCCCCATTCTCGCCCCACTGCCGCCCCACTGCCGCCCCATTCTCGCCCCACTGCCGCCCCACTGCCGCCCCATTCTCGTCCCACTGCCGCCCCACTCCCGCCCCACTCTCGGCCCACTCCCCGCCCCACTCTCGGCCCACTCCCGCCCCATTCTCGCCCCACTGCCGCCCCATTCTCGCCTCATTCTCGCCCCACTGCCGCCCCATTCTCGCCTCATTCTCGCCCCACTGCCGCCCCACTCTCGGCTCACCACCAGGCACTAGCCGGGAGTGCTCGCTGCCTCCCCGCCGTGTCGATGTGGCGGCATCTGACGCCACCCACCTCCCCATCCTGGCGTGGGGGCGTCACGCCACTCCCCGTCACCGCCATGGAGATGTCCCCCTACTCACCACGTGAAGCTGGAAGTTGTCGTACACGTCCTGCAGCTCCTGCAGCTTGTACTCCTCCAGGCAGATGAAGCCGGCCAGCCGGACGCGTGCCGGCGCGCGCAGTCCACGCAGTGCACCACGTGCCGCTTCTCGTGCTCCTTGATGAACAGCAGGTTGAACACCTCCATCTGAAGGCGCGCAGAACAAGGAAGTTATGAGGCAACTCTCCTCACGTGACGCACAGCGAAAATATATCTCATACTGGACACACATGTATTAGTGCATTGGACTTCCCCAATATGTAACTGTCACTCAAGGCACCAGCGGAGCCTTTACAATCGGTCTCCATGGAGCGGTAGATGGTGGGAAGGCAGCATCCTGGCGGGTACCCAGGCCCCAGGGCGGTGGTTTCGAAGCGCCTAGTGAGATGCCGGTCCCAGGACGGTGGTTCCGAAGCGCCTAGTGAGATGCCGGCCCAGGACGGTGGTTTCCGAAGCGCTAGTGAGATGCCGGCCCAGGACGGTGGTTTCCGAAGCGCTAGTGAGATGCCGGCCCAGGACGGTGGTTTCCGAAGCGCCTAGTGAGATGCCGGCCCAGGACGGTGGTTTCCGAAGCGCCTAGTGAGATGCCGGCCCAGGACGGTGGTTTCCGAAGCGCCTAGTGAGATGCCGGCCCAGGATGGTGGTTTCCGAAGCGCTAGTGAGATGCGGCCCAGACGGTGGTTTCCGAAGCGCCTAGTGAGATGCCGGCCCAGGACGGTGGTTTCGAAGCGCCTAGTGAGATACCGGCCCAGGACGGTGGGTTCCGAAGCGCTAGTGAGATGCCGGCCCAGGACGGTGGGTTCCGAAGCGCTAGTGAGATGCCGGCCGAGGACGGTGGGTTCCGAAGCGCCTAGTGAGATGCCGGCCCAGGACGGTGGGTTCCGAAGCGCCTAGTGAGATACCGGCCCAGGGCGGTGGGTTCCGAAGCGCCTAGTGAGATGCCGGCCCAGGACGGTGGGTTCCGAAGCGCCTAGTGAGATACCGGCCCAGGGCGGTGGGTTCGCTCGCACTTCACGGCTACTCACCTCACACACGCCACAGTAGTGTGTGCTCTCGTTCTTCCCCCGGCCGTGGAAGCGGATGTCGACGTTGCAGGCCTTGGTGAACTCGATCATCATCATGACCTGCTTCAGGCCCTTCAGCAGTACGGTCCTATGGAGGCAGTCAGCGGGGGCAGCGTCAGGAGAGGGTCGCACGGCCCCAGGTCAGGTCAGGGCAAGGAAGGGCAAACTGACCGAGTACAGGCTAACACCCCAGGTCAGGTCAGGGCAAGGCAGGACCGAGCACAGGCTAACACCCTGCTCTGAAGCCGAATACTAAGCTGGTGAAGCAGCTGCACATTGGAGCAGTTCGGGACAGCTGTTAAGCTTTCGTTGGAATAATTCTTAGCAGTTGGAATTTTTCTGACCTTTCGGCGTAATACCGACTGATATCTACGTCACTTTCAGTAAGTGGCAATATCCAAACCGAACATTCATCTGATACAACATTTCCGGCGTATATTAAGAGGATAGCAACGAATATTAGAAAGGTCATAGTAACATTTTCACTTGATACGATCATAAGCATCGGTAAGTTGATGCGTAACACAGACAGCGGGCGGGACACTAAATCGGCTTCACTTGGGCAGCTATAGAACCCACTATCTACCACAGCCCGAGTACCACAGATCTGTCAGTGATATCGGCGTCTCGGTTCGACTCTCCTGGCAGTGGCCCGCGACAAGATCCAATCACCACGATCTCCTAATCAGCCGACCCACCTCACAATGCCGCAACCAGCCGATCCACCAACTCACAATCCCTCAACCAGCCGACCCACCTCACAATGCCTCAATCAACCGACCCACCTCACAATGCCGCAACCATCCAATCCACCAACTCACAATCCCTCAACCAGCCGACCCACCTCACAATCCCTCAATCAACCGACCCACCTCACAATGCCGCAACCATCCAATCCACCCACTCACAATCCCTCAACCAGCCGATCCACCAACTCACAATCCCTCAACCAGCCGACCCACCTCACAATGCCGCAACC
This sequence comes from Chirona hameri, assembly GCA_036785665.1. Lineage (NCBI taxonomy): Eukaryota > Metazoa > Arthropoda > Thecostraca > Balanomorpha > Balanidae > Chirona > Chirona hameri. Next base: position 38,510 of record JAXIVJ010003805.1, read on the forward strand.
ATCCAATCCACCAACTCACAATCCCTCAACCAGCCGATCCACCAACTCACAATCCCTCAACCGGCCGACCCACCTCACAATGCCGCAACCATCCAATCCACCAACTCACAATCCCTCAACCAGCCGATCCACCAACTCACAATCCCTCAACCAGCCGACCCACCTCACAATGCCGCAACCATCCAATCCACCAACTCACAATCCCTCAACCAGCCGATCCACCAACTCACAATCCCTCAACCAGCCGCCTACCAAGCGCCACTGACACACTATCAGCGGACCACTCACTTGATGCTCCTGTGCAGCTTGGGGTCGGAGACCCGGATGTTCCTGGCCAGGTTCCAGCTGAGGTGCTGCATCGGTACGATGCTCTTGAAGCGCTGCAGCTTGTTCCACTCGTAGCGCACGACGCCAAGCCGGTGCTGCCGGGCGGTGAGCGGGCCGACGTTCCATGCGATGTTGTTACACCAGCCGGCGGCCTGCACCCAGTGCACGCAGCCCGTGTTCACCCAGACCAGGTCGCCCGGCCGTTGCATGAACCGGTACACGGGCACGCCGTGGTCCAGCAGCTCGTCAATGTCCGGCCACCACGAGCCGTGCAGGTACGAGATACCGTTCCTGCCCAGACGCGGGGAGGCCGGTCGGTTAGACAGGACATGGCAACACGCGGGAGAATCACCAGGACAAAACACAACACTGCGTCTATGTTGTACAATGTATACTCAAAAGAGGTTTTTACTCGTGATTCAGCTTTTCGAAGACAGCACAGCAGCGTTTTTCCCGATGTCTGAGCCACAGCTGGTACTGAGTTACACGACGACTCACTTCTGGCAGAGGCTATTGATGACTCCCCAGTAGGCGTCGGGCACTCCGAACCACTCGCAGTCTCCCGGCCCGATGTTGATGTTGATGGAGCAGAAGTTGTTGTTCTCCTGGTGGCCGGGTGTCCTGCTGCCCGGCACCTATCGGGACAGACAAGACACACATGTACAGGGTTAGCAGTGTCTCGGGGCTGCAGCAGCAGCTCAGGCGGAGGAGGTATCACCGCCTCTGACGCCGTCCAGAGATGCGGATTGAGAGACGAGCGAGCGTGCCGATGACGGGAACACTGACGAACTGACAGGTGACGTCCTAAGCAGCTCTTATGGATCCCCTATTCGCTAACAAACATGTTTATCTATTGTCCAGCCTCCAGAGCCAGCAGCGCAGCTCACAGACGCCAGCAGTTTCCGCTGCGTTGCACAACGCTGACGGGCGATACAGCACCACCCACGGACAGACACGGACAGACGCGGCCAGACGCGGACAGACGCGGACAGACACGGGCAGACGCACATACAGATACACCACCGGGCGACACAGCACCACCCACGGACAAACACGGACAGACACGGACAGACACGGACAGACACGGACAGACACGGACAGACGCGGACAGACGCGGACAGACGCGGACAGACACGGGCAGACGCACATACAGATACACCACCGGGCGACACAGCACCACCCACGGACAAACACGGACAGACACGGACAGACACGGACAGACACGGACAGACACGGACAGACACGGACAGACACGGACAGACACAGACAGACACAGACAGACACAGACAGACACAGACAGACACAGGCAGACACAGACAGACACAGACAGACACAGACAGACACAGACAGACACAGACAGACACAGACAGACACAGACAGACACAGACAGACACAGACAGACACAGACAGACACAGACAGACACGGACAGACACGGACAGACACGGACAGACGCGGACAGACACGGGCAGACGCACATACATATACACCACCGGGCGACACAGCACCACCCACGGACAGACACGGACAGACACGGACAGACACGGACAGACACGGACAGACACGGACAGACACGGACAGACACGGACAGACACGGACAGACACGGACAGACACGGATAGACACGGACAGACACGGACAGACACGGACAGACACAGACAGACACAGACAGACACAGACAGACACAGACAGACACAGACAGACACATACAGACACAGACAGACACAGACAGACACAGACAGACACAGACAGACACAGACAGACACAGACAGACACAGACAGACACGGACAGACACGGACAGACACGGACAGACACGGACAGACGCACATACAGATACACCACCGGGCGACACAGCACCACCCACGGACAGACACGGACAGACACGGATAGACACGGACAGACACGGACAAACACGGACAGACGCACATACAGATACACCACCGGGCGACACGTCACCACCCACGGACAGACACGGACATACGCAGACAGACACGGACAGACACGGACAGACACGGACATACACGGACAGACACGGACAGACACGGACAGACACGGACAAACACGGACAGACACGGACAGACACGGACAGACACGGACAGACGTACATACAGATACACCACCGGGCGACACAGCACCACCCACGGACAGACACGGACATACGCGGACATACGCGGACATACGCGGACATACGCGGACATACGCGGACAGACACGGACAGACACGGACAGACACGGACAGACACGGACAGACACGGACAGACACTGACAGACACGGACAGACACGGACAGGCACGGACAGACACGGACAGACACGGACAGACGCACATACAGATACACCACCGGGTGACACAGCACCACCCACGGACAGACACGGACAGACACGGACAGACACGGACAGACACGGACAGACACGGACAGACACGGACAGACACGGACAGACACGGACAGACACGGACAGGCGCACATACAGATACACCACCGGGCGACACAGCACCACCCACGGACAGACACGGACAGACACGGACAGACACGGACAGACACGGACAGACGCACATACAGATACACCACCGGGCGACACAGCACCACCCACGGACAGACACGGACAGACGCGGACAGACGCGGACAGACGCGGACAGACGCGGACAGACGCGGACATACACGGACAGACACGGACAGACATGGACAGACACGGACAGACACGGACAGACACATACAGACACAGACAGACACGGACAGACACGGACAGACACTCACAGACACGGACATACACGAGCAGACACGGACAAACACGGACATACACGGACAGACACAGACAGACACGGACAGACACGGACAGACACGGACAGACACGGACAGACACGGACAGACACGGTCAGACGCACATACAGATACACCACCGGGTGACACAGCACCACCCACGGACAAACACGGACAGACACGGACAGACGCGGACAGACGCGGACAGACGCGGACAGACGCGGACAGACGCGGACAGACGCGGACAGACACGGACAGACACGGACAGACACGGACAGACACATACAGACACAGACAGACACAGACAGACACGGACAGACACGGACACACTCACAGACACGAGCAGACACGGACAGACACGGACAGACACGGACAGACACGGACAGACACGGACAGACACGGACAGACACAGACAGACACGGACAGACGCGGACAGACACGGACAGACACAGACAGACACGGACAGACACGGGCGGACACGGTCAGACGCGGACATACACGGGCAGACACGGACAGACACGGACAGACACGGACAGACGCACATACAGATACACAACCGGGCGACACAGCACCACCCACGGACAGACACAGACAGACACGGACAGACGCACATACAGCTACACCACCGGGCGACACAGCACCACCCACGGACAGACACGGACAGACGCGGACAGACGCGGACAGACGCGGACAGACGCGGACAGACGCGGACAGACGCGGACAGACGCGGACAGACGCGGACAGACGCGGACAGACGCGGACAGACGCGGACAGACGCGGACAGACGCGGACATACACGGACAGACAGACAGACACGGACAGACACGGACAGACACGGTCAGACGCGGACATACACGGACAGACACGGACAGACACGGACAGACACGGACAGACACGGACAGACACGGACAGACACGGGCAGACGCACATACAGATACACCACCGGGCGACACAGCACCACCCACGGACAGACACGGACAGACACGGACAGACACGGACAGACACGGACAGACGCGGACAGACGCGGACAGACACGGACAGACACGGACAGACACGGACAGACGCACATACAGATACACCACCGGGCGACACAGCACCACCCGCGGACAGACACGGACAGACACGGACAGACACGGACAGACACGGACAGACACGGACAGACACGGACAGACGCACATACAGATACACCACCGGGCGACACAGCACCACCCACGGACAGACACGGACAGACACGGACAGACACGGACAGACGCGGACAGACGCGGACAGACGCGGACAGACGCGGACAGACACGGACAGACACGGACAGACACGGACAGATACGGACAGACACGGTCAGACGCGGACATACACGGGCAGACACGGACAGACACGGACAGACACGGACAGACACGGACAGACACAGACAGACACAGACAGACACAGACAGACACAGACAGACACAGACAGACACAGACAGACACAGACAGACACAGACAGACACAGACAGACACAGACAGACACAGACAGACACAGACAGACACAGACAGACACAGACAGACACAGATAGACACAGACAGACACAGACAGACACAGACAGACACAGACAGACACGGACAGACACGGACAGACACGGACAGACGCGGACAGACACGGGCAGACGCACATACAGATACACCACCGGGCGACACAGCACCACCCACGGACATACACGGACAGACACGGACAGACACGGACAGACACGGACAGACACGGACAGACACGGACAGACACGGACAGACACGGACAGACACGGACAGACACGGACAGACACGGACAGACACGGACAGACACGGACAGACACGGACAGACACGGACAGACACAGACAGACAGACAGACACAGACAGACACAGACAGACACAGACAGACACAGACAGACACAGACAGACACAGACAGACACAGACAGACACAGACAGACACAGACAGACACAGACAGACACAGACAGACACAGACAGACACAGACAGACACGGACAGACACGGACAGACACGGACAGACACGGACAGACGCACATACAGATACACCACCGGGCGACACAGCACCACCCACGGACATACACGGACAGACACGGATAGACACGGACAGACACGGACAAACACGGACAGACGCACATACAGATACACCACCGGGCGACACGTCACCACCCACGGACAGACACGGACATACGCAGACAGACACGGACAGACACGGACAGACACGGACAGACACGGACAGACACGGACAAACACGGACAGACACGGACAGACACGGACAGACACGGACAGACACGGACAGACGTACATACAGATACACCACCGGGCGACACAGCACCACCCACGGACAGACACGGACATACGCGGACATACGCGGACATACGCGGACATACGCGGACAGACACGGACAGACACGGACATACACGGACAGACACTGACAGACACGGACAGACACGGACAGGCACGGACAGACACGGACAGACACGGACAGACGCACATACAGATACACCACCGGGTGACACAGCACCACCCACGGACAGACACGGACAGACACGGACAGACACGGACAGACACGGACAGACACGGACAGACACGGACAGACACGGACAGACACAGACAGACACAGACAGACACGGACAGACACGGACAGACACGGACAGACACGGACAGACGCACATACAGATACACCACCGGGCGACACAGCACCACCCACGGACAGACACGGACAGACACGGACAGACACGGACAGACACGGACAGACACGGACAGACACGGACAGACGCACATACAGATACACCACCGGGCGACACAGCACCACCCACGGACAGACACGGACAGACGCGGACAGACGCGGACAGACGCGGACATACACGGACAGACACGGACAGACACGGACAGACACGGACAGACACGGACAGACACATACAGACACAGACAGACACGGACAGACACGGACAGACACTCACAGACACTCACAGACACGGACAGACACGGACAAACACGGACATACACGGACAGACACAGACAGACACGGACAGACACGGACAGACACGGACAGACACGGTCAGACGCACATACAGATACACCACCGGGTGACACAGCACCACCCACGGACAAACACGGACAGACATGGACAGACGCGGACAGACGCGGACAGACGCGGACAGACGCGGACAGACGCGGACAGACGCGGACAGACGCGGACAGACGCGGACAGACACGGACAGACACGGACAGACACGGACAGACACATACAGACACATACATACACGGACAGACACGGACAGACACGGACAGACACTCACAGACACGGACAGACACGAGCAGACACGGACAGACACGGACAGACACGGACAGACACGGACAGACACAGACAGACACGGACAGACGCGGACAGACACGGACAGACACAGACAGACACGGACAGACACGGACGGACACGGTCAGACGCGGACATACACGGGCAGACACGGACAGACACGGACAGACACGGACAGACGCACATACAGATACACCACCGGGCGACACAGCACCACCCACGGACAGACACAGACAGACACGGACAGACGCACATACAGCTACACCACCGGGCGACACAGCACCACCCACGGACAGACACGGACAGACGCGGACAGACGCGGACAGACGCGGACAGACGCGGACAGACGCGGACAGACGCGGACAGACGCGGACAGACACGGACAGACAGACAGACACGGACAGACACGGACAGACACGGACAGACACGGTCAGACGCGGACATACACGGACAGACACGGACAGACACGGACAGACACGGACAGACACGGACAGACACGGGCAGACGCACATACAGATACACCACCGGGCGACACAGCACCACCCACGGACAGACACGGACAGACACGGACAGACACGGACAGACACGGACAGACACGGACAGACACGGACAGACACGGACAGACGCGAACAGACGCGGACAGACACGGACAGACACGGACAGACACGGACAGACACGGACAGGCGCACATACAGATACACCACCGGGCGACACAGCACCACCCGCGGACAGACACGGACAGACACGGACAGACACGGACAGACACGGACAGACGCACATACAGATACACCACCGGGCGACACAGCACCACCCACGGACAGACACGGACAGACACGGACAGACACGGACAGACGCGGACAGACGCGGACAGACGCGGACAGACACGGACAGACACGGACAGACACGGACAGACACGGTCAGACGCGGTCAGACGCGGACATACACGGGCAGACACGGACAGACACGGACAGACACGGACAGACACGGACAGACGTACATGCAGCTACACCACCGGGCGGTACCGAGTGATCGCATAGTGCAGGCGAATAGTGTCTGCGAGCAGGCAGCCCTCATCGTATATAACCCACCTTCATATAGAGCTGGACGGTGTTCATGCCGAGGATCGGATGTCCCACGTGACTGAGCATGTTGCCCGCGGACACGACGCGCGTGAAGGCGGGCAGCTTCATCAGCTCGAGCAGCTGTGGCCGCCACTTCTTCTCGTCGCTCAGGTCGACGTTGGTGCCGAACTTGATCGTCTTGTGTCCGCGCTTCTTGCCGAGTCGCTGGTACTTGGAGAACGAGTCCCGTGAGTCCGAGTCGGAGTCGCGGTGCGTCGTCGTCTTGCTCTCCTGCTCCTCCTGCCGGAAAACACCGACAGAACGTCAGGACACGCCAGGTCAGTCGTCACAACGCCAGGTCAGATCAGGTCAGGTCAGCAGGTCAGCAGGTCAGGTCAGAACGTCAGGACACGCCAGGTCAGTCGTCACAACGCCAGGTCAGATCAGGTCAGGTCAGGTCAGAACGTCAGGACACGCCAGGTCAGTCGTCACAACGCCAGGTCAGATCAGGTCAGGTCAGGTCAGGTCAGGTCAGAACGTCAGAACGTCAGGACACGCCAGGTCAGCCGTCAGGACACGCCAGGTCAGCCGTCACAACGCCAGGTCAGGTCACAACGCCAGGTCAGATCAGGTCAAGTCAGGTCAGGTCAGAACGTCAGGTCAGGTCAGAACGTCAGATCAGGTCAGAACGTCAGGTCACGCCAGGTCAGCCGTCAAAACGCCAGGTTAGATCAGGTCAGGTCAGGTTAGAACGTCAGGTCACGCCAGGTCAGCCGTCAAAACGCCAGGTCAGATCAGGTCAGGTCAGAACGTCAGGACACGCCAGGTCAGCCGTCAAAACGCCAGGTCAGATCAGGTCAAGTCAGGTCAGGTCAGAACATCAGGACACGCCAGGTCAGCCGTCAAAACGCCAGGTCAGGACAGGTCAGAACATCAGGACAGGTCAGGTCACAGCATGTCAGGTCACAGAAAGGTCAGACCGGCAAGTCACGTTTGAACGACCGACGGTGGCCGCACATCGTGTACGAGAGCTGCACATTTCAGGTCAAAGACGCGCCCGATCACCGGCTATTGCTAGCAAGTATCACGTACCAGCACGAACACGAACCTGCAGCGAACACCGGTTAACTGACCAAGACGTAGTTAACGGTCGCCAAATTATAGCATACGTGGGTGGTAGTTAGTCAAAGGGAATGGTCGTATTACAATATCCTGGAGCGATGACTCCACTTCGACGAGGCCTAACGAAAAGAACATGGTTCTCCGTGATGGACCCGGACCCACAACAAACAAATACTCCTCCCCGGAATCTAAATGCTATTCACGGATGTATACTAATACGGCTAAGCGCTGCATTCTAGCCTATTGTAAATATACTAGCCCATTGTAAATAAAGGAAAATAATCGTAAACCCAAATCTGATAATATTCAGCATATGCTTTGGTATAATACAATGATAATAGTATTTCTGCGCCCAGTCATATTCAAGACGCTCACTTCTGTGAGGCTTTGGTGTATAATTATTTTCGCCCATTCACGAATACCCTAAACGTTAACTTCTAATTCTGTGTATCCCCATAGTACTCCCGGACATCCCGCTCCGAAACTTCCAGATATTCTGAATTAGCATGACCGAATGTTTCCACCTAAACCCGTCCCCGGTGACCTAACTGAACACCCGGATATTCTCGTAAGCTTACAACTTAAATCAGCTCCCGTGTCCTGAAGTTTGGCGCTCTGAGGTTTTCCATGACCTCCAGCTCCGACCCCCCCCCCCCCATGACAGCCATCCATAGCCCCCCCCCCCCCCGGCTGACCTCGCCTGACCCGGACTGACCCCGACTGACCCCGGGCTGACTCCGGGCTGACCCGGACTGACCCCCGCTCTGACCCAGACTGACCTCGGCTGACCCCGGTTGACCCCGGCTGACCCCCGGCTGACCCCGGCTGACCCCGGCTGATCTCCGGCTGACCCCCGGCTGACCTCCGGCTGACCCCCGCTCTGACCCCCGGCTGACCCCGGCTGACCCCGGCCTACTCACCCGGAGGCTGTCGGTGAAGGTGGCCGCCTGGTAGTGGGCGTACTTGGCCGTGGTCAGGTGGCTGCGGGAAGACATGCAGCCCCACACCTTCTTTGTGAACGTCGGGTCCCAGTTCTCGTCAGACGACTGCGACACCTGAGTCCGAATCTCCACCGTGTGGTCAGGGTGCGCCTCCACCAGGGTCTTGGTCGAGAACAGGCCCAGGTCTGCGGAGGTGACACAGGTCAGGTCAGGTCAGATCAGCGGGGGAGAGGTCAGGTCATGTCGGGATCTTATACTCTGAGCGGACATGGCCGGAAGACAGAACAGACGGCACTCCAGCATGTAGCCGCAGACCGACGCGCCGTCATACGCGCAACATACAGCACACCGCGCTCACCCCATCGCCGACCACGGATAGGACCATACCCATACAACACACCGCGCTCACCCCATCGCTGACCACGGATAGGACGATACCCATACAACACACCGCGCTCACCCCATCGCTGACCACGGATAGGACGATACCCATACAGCACACCGCGCTCACCCCATCGCTGACCACGGATAGGACGATACCCATACAGCACACCGCGCTCACCCCATCGCTGACCACGGATAGGACGATACCCATACAGCACACCGCGCTCACCCCATCGCTGACCACGGATAGGACGATACCCATACAACACACCGCGCTCACCCCATCGCCGACCACGGATAGGACCATACCCATACAACACACCACGCTCACCCCATCGCCGACCACGGATAGGACGATACCCATACAACACACCACGCTCACCCCATCGCTGACCACGGATAGGACGATACTCATACAACACACCGCGCTCACCCCATCGCCGACCACGGATAGGACGATACCCATACAACACACCACGCTCACCCCATCGCCGACCACGGATAGGGCGATACCCATACAACACACCGCGCTCACCCCATCGCCGACCACGGATAGGACGATACCCATACAACACACCACGCTCACCCCATCGCTGACCACGGATAGGACGATACCCATACAACACACCGCGCTCACTCCATCGCCGACCACGGATAGGACCATACCCATACAACACACCGCGCTCACCCCATCGCCGACCACGGATAGGACGATACCCATACAACACACCGCGCTCACCCCATCGCCGACCACGGATAGGACGATACCAGTCAAAACTCTTAAGTTGCGGCAGAAAGCGGCTTCCGGCGACATCAGTAAAGTTTTGAGGTTTGAGGACAGTTCGTACTCACGAACAGCTCGACTTCTGGTCAAGGTGGACTTTGTCAACTTCGGTAAGTTAACGCCAGAATCCGGCAATTCCCATATTTGCCCGAGAAAACCCATGGCAATCTGATCTATCATCTAACCCAGCTTTCCGACGGTCGACAATTTCCCATTAACCGCAAAAACGGAATAACAGGCACCATTCAGTAGGTATCTGATTGGGTGGGTCGATTTTCTCGAATTCTGTCGCTTGTTTTCTGGAGAGAAGCCACTTCACTCGGGTCCATCCTACAAACTGGGCCCATAATAACCACAGACTCCCAACACTTTAACCATTGTATCGCTCTTAAAACCGTCCCCCACACTGTTCACTATGTTACACCTTGTCCTTTGCCCTGCCCTGTACTACTTTAGCTTGTTTACTGACTTGCATCGCTCCTAAAGCCGTCGCCTTGACTGTTCACTCTACTGCACCGTGCCCGTTGGACTGCCCTATGTAGCCCTGGCTTGTTTAGCCTCACCCACCCCTGTCCCGCCCAGCTCCAGCCATTCCATTCCATCCCCGTCCACGAGTCGCAGGCTCCCTTCACCATGACGTCACCCCGGGAGTAGAAATCCCTTTACCCAGCTCGATCACGGGTTAAAAGCACGAACTTTACCGAAGGATGACGACATAATTTTAGTACATAGAGCACTAACATTCGTTCCACAGGTTCAGCCATTCTTATTGTTTGGGAAATGCACTTGATGTGGCGAAAATATTCATATAAGTGGAAAATTTGAGATGTTAAAGTTAACCCTCCAAATTGAAAGAAAGGATGTATTTTACCATAGGAAAAAGTGTCATAGTATTTTAAAAAAGAAAAGAAAATGGAATCTCTTTATCTCTGTGCTGCCAGATGCTACCAAACACGCATTGCTTATTCTGCTGCGCGGCGAGGGTACTTAGTGTTTCAAACTAGAGATGCAAAAATTTCCCAAAAAACAGGAACCGGCCCCGCACCGCCACCGCTCATACATGAGTTGGGACCGGCATCAAGGCCGGCCACATGTGGCAGCACCCGCCAGGCCCGGCACGCGGCAGCTAGGAATCTGCATGTATACTTCATTCTACACTTAAAATCTTTTAGCAGGAATATTTATAGTTTGCAATGTGCATTTTGCACCATTTTAACACACACCACATTGAAACACCAATGGATAATGGATATATATGGACCATGGAGTAAAGAAATCCCACACAAGTCAGAACTTGAGATAAATAACCAACAACAGACTAACAGGAAAGTCGAACAGGTCAAGGTGAGTACTTCTTTCATCTTTGGTGGTTTGCAAAAATAAAACAAAACAAAAATAAGACGCATGATAGATATATAGATCATGCAAGTCCAAACAAGCAGCTTAAAAGTATGTAATAAGTATGCATTCATCACTCAACATCACACAATGCAATGTTTGGGTTGTAATTGTAATAGCTTCTACAAACAATGTTGAGGTAAGAGGTACTACAACCTACTTACTTATTTGATCAATGTTGACATGGACTAGTAAATACTAAATATACTTCACAGGATAATGGGGAAAAGGCAAGTTTTCCTGGACATTTAAGTATGACAAACGTACTAAAAACATTGGGAGTGACAATCATATCTTGAATGATAAAAGTAAAATAATCAACCTGTTTTAAATTACAGAGTATCCTCGGTTTTCTCACTATCCAAGCCAAGATATCTATAACTAACATCCAAGCCAGTCACACACAGAGCCACTCTTATACGGCCTTGTCACATATTTATACAGCCTTGGGCAGTGGGCACAGATAAACAAAGCTTGAGCTACTTCACTGCCAAGGCCAAGGTCGTACAACTGCCTTGGTACAACTTCACACGTCCGTCAAGCTAGCAGCAGATTCATATTCGCGAATCTGCTGCTGCCAGACAGATATTCGCCGGGCTCCAATATACTGCTACTGGCAGCAGATTCGGCGAATGTCTGTCAGCTGGCAGCATATTCGTGAACAACTTCCGCGGCCTTCTTGGCGCATCTTAGACGCGAGCAGCAGATTCAGATATTCGCCGGGCTCGAATATACTGCTACCAGCAGCAGATTGGGCGAATGTCTGTCAGCTGGCAGCATATTCGTGAACAACTTCCGCGGCATTTTTCGCGCATCATCTGAACGCCAGCAGCAGATTCGCAACGTGATGTGTTTGAGTTGAGTTGTTCGGTGAGAGATGGGTACCTTCTAGGTAAGTAGGTATTGATCAACGTATTACTGACTTGAAGCAGTCAGTGAGTAGCACCTCTAACCTCCTACTTACCTAGAAGGTACCCATCTTTCACCGAACAACTCAACTCAAACACATCACGTTGCGAATCTGCTGCTGGCGTTCAGATGATGCGCGAAAAATGCCACGGAAGTTGTTCACGACTATGCTGCCAGCTGACAGACATTCGCCGAATCTGCTGCTGGTAGCAGTATATTCGAGCCCGGCGAATATCTGAATCTGCTGCTCGCGCCAAAAAGGCCGCGGAAGTTGTCACGAATATGCTGCCAGCTGACAGACATTCGCCGAATCTGCTGCCAGTAGCAGTATATTCGAGCCCGGCGAATGTCTGTCTGGCAACAGCAGATTCTCGAATATGAATCTGCTGCTAGCTTGACGGACGTCAACTTCACTGCTGTGCGTATTGGCGGCTGAAGTATTTGACAATTGTGAAGCATTGAGCTCAAAACGGCGCAGACAATTAATCCCGTCACCGAAATGACTAACTTTATCACCATAAATAACTTTAAATCACCAAAATTAAAATGTCAACATATTGCGGATTCGGCAGATGGACTTCTTTAAAAATATTTAAACTTCAACTGACACCAAGGGTTAAGATTTGATACTACAGCTTATTTTCGAATACGAACATGAACAATTGTCTTCACACAATTCTGAGGCGTCGCGATTCTGAGGTGTGAAGTTGTGAATATCTGTCAAAGTGACACATCGCGAATATCGATCTACTGCTTAATTGACACACGTGATTCTTTTACGGTCCAGTCCTGGCGAATTCGTCGCAAATGTGACTCATCAAAACACATTGTTTGGAAATTGGGTTTGAATGTGTTGTCGGGGAGTGTGTCACTTGTAATTATGCAAGGTCATATATAAATTATGGAGCTATTGTGATAAGAAGTTGAAGTGGAACTAGACAGGTTTGCATTCTGGGATAGGTCTTGGCCACTTAAGATTTATTTGCAAAATGTTTTTTGTTTGTGTTTTACAGTCTTTCCACCTTTATAATTGTAATTGCATAAAGTACAATATTTGTTCACTACCAAAACTACAAATGATATGACTTGAATATGTCCTTTCTCATGTGGAACTAAATAGTAAATATGTATCAATAAATATTCTCAGTAATATGTATTTACAATAGTATTAACAATAATTATTATCATATACGTGGGTGGTTTTGTTCCATAGGTACTATTTGTTATACAAAATAATTTGGGGTGACCTGTGGCAATGGGATGACTAAATATAATATTGTATGCCACCCCACCTAGTTACTAGTGATGACAGTGGAATATGATTTGGGGTAGTTGTTTCTGTTTGACTGCACTCGACTCGCACTGCTGCAGTGACTGAGCTGATGAATTGATCATGAATTGACCCTGTAGTTTGATTGATTAAGTTTCACTGGTGTGTCCACTCCTTGCTAGGTCGTACTATTTATCACTTTTAATTTGTAAACTGGGACATTGTTATGTGTTATGCTGGTGTTTTACTGTTGTATATTTTGTTTTCTCAATTTATCATGATCTTTAAGCATGTATGTTCTGACTTCTGCCAATATTTATTTCTATTTAATTATTTTTTTAATGATAACTTGTGCTGAGCCCGGCATGAGACCGGCAAGCCTGAGTTCAGACACAGCTTCAGGCACGCCGGGCCTGAATTTGGGCCCAGCGCCGGCTCCGTGGTCCTGAAATTTGCGTCTCTATTTCAAACCTCTAAAGCTGTGATATTTAAGTTGTTTTGACTTCGAATAATCAACAGGGAAGAACATTAGGCTAGTGTCATTACATATCTACCTCTTTATTTCCTGCCATGCTACTACTACCAAATCTGGGACGGTCTTAAAACCGAACATGCGCCAAGTATGTCGATATTCCTGAAGAAAAATGACGAGAATCCCGCGCCATAAACGGCTGTTGATTTGCTACCATATTGCAAAATATTGATGTCAAATGCTCTGACGTCACCCCGGGAGCCGTTTCTCCCTCGTGGGTAAACCTTATTAGTAAAGGAATCTCGACTCCACCCCCACTGTACTCCCACTCCACTAACCGAGTTTGAGGGCGGCGGCCATGCCTCGGATGACGGCGATCGGGTTCTTGAGGCAGATTTCCTGCATCTGCGGACTGAACGCCTCCTTTTTGTTCTCCACGAACACGGAGGGCGTCTGCTGGAGCAGCTGGTCGCGGCGCAACACGGTGCGCGGCGGCGCGGCCACCGTCGGCGGCGCATTGTCATCCTCCAGGATGGACAGGTTCCCCACTCCGTTCTGCCCGAGCCCCGCGCACGCCGCCGACACCTCGGCCGCCGACATGTCGATGTGGAACGCCGGCTGGGTACGCGCCGGCTCCACCTTGACCTTGAGGTCGGCTCGGGTCAGCGCCGACTGCCGCGTCTTGGCTCTGCCAGACTCCGGCTGCGGATCGCCGGCCGCCGCCGCCGCCGGCGGCTCGGCGGGTTTCTGCTCCGCCGCCGGTGCCGGCTCGAGGCCGTCCAGCAGCGGCTTGGCATCGCCGCCGGCCAGCGCCTCCAGGCCGAGGTCGCCCGTCTGCGCGAACTGCTTGATGAGGTCCTCGGCGAGGCTGGCGGCCAGGTCTTTCTGGGTGAGCAGCTGGGCCAGCTCACGCTCGCTGATGTTGGCCACGTCGCTGCCGGCGATGGCCGCGCTGCCGCCGTTACTGGCGAAGCTGCTGAACCCGGGCGTCTGCGGCGGCGGAGGGGGAGGAGGCGCCGCCTGCTGCGGAGGGTACGCCACCGGCGCCTGGCCGGCCTGGTGCGGGAACCGCGGCGACGGCTGCTGCTGCTGCTGCTGGAGCCGCATCTGCTGCTGGTGCTGCTGCATTATCCTGCGGGAGGCAGCAGGCGACTGTCAGCGGCTACACACCCACACGAACAGACACGCTAGGCCGGGAAGGCGCACGCCAACGCTACACTTTGTCTCGCGCTTTAGCTTAACTACCAGTATCACAGTTTAGTTTGTTTGATGAGATAGTGGCTGGATTGAATAATAAAAGAACACAGGGGGACAGCAAAGTACAGATGCCAGTACGTTCAATAACCGTTGGCCCTACAGCAACTGTTTTCTTGCACAGGACTTAAATTACCGAAGGAATTCATTCACATACTGAGCCGCCGGCAGTGCGCCCAGTAACACTCCCGAGTCCCCCCCCCCCCACGCGGGGATGTAAGTACCCGCACTGGTGGACCGGGGGGTGTACGCACGGACTTGTTCTGGAGAGTAGGGTGGGTACGAAACTGTGCCGGTGGACCGGCGGGGGGAGGTCGGGACAGGCTTGCACTTACGAATCGCATGGAGAGAGAGAGTCATCGCACAATGTTGATTAAACAACTTATTAAAACAACAACAAAAAAACAGAATGAAATAACTAATCATACGATATGGCAGTTTGCTACAAAAATAATGCAGAACGGTGCAAAAGCACAATGGAATCAGTGCCAAGAATGTGCGAAGCGTTTCGAAAAAGTTCGTTTCTCGGTGGAATATAATTTTGACAAGAGAGAGTAGTTCGTGCTTGTACTGGTGGATGGGCGGGCGGGCCTGTACTTGCGAGCCGGAGGGAGAAAGAGGGCGGTACGTGCCGGGCCCGTACAGCTGGTGGGGTGAAGGGGAGGGCCGGATCGGGCCTGCAGTCCAGGACCGGAAGGTGAGGAGGTATAGGTGAGTAGCTGCGTTACACACCTGTACTGGTGCTGCAGCTGGCTGAGCTGGCTCTGCTGCTGCGGACTGAGCTGACTCTGACTCTGCAGGTACTGCAGCAGCTGCAGCTGCTGGGGACTCAGGTAGAACGGCGGCGGGGTGCGCCGCTGGGCCGCCAGCGCCGGGCTCACCGCCGGCTCCACCGCCTCACCCGGCTGTCGACACACACGGGACACGGGACACGGGACACGGGTCAGTCACCTGTCACCGAAACACATTCAAAATACAGCTGCACGGTAGCGGCTGCCATAAGCAGTTGGAGCGCATAGCTGCAAATAGGGGGTTGGTCACTGACGCCATAACCATTAACCATACAGTGAGTCATGACATTTGCCGGCTAGGGTTATCATTTGATCGAGCGGCCTGTCATATTGACAGCCAGTATGGGGAGCGGCCTGTCATATTGACAGCAAGTATGGGGAGCGGCCTGTCATATTGACAGCCAGTATGGGGAGCGGCCTGTCATATTGACAGCCAGTATGGGGAGCGGCCTGTCATATTGATAGCCAGTATGGGAGCAGTCTGTCATATTGACAGCCAGTATGGGGAGCGGTCTGTCATATTGACAGCCAGTATGGGAGCGGCCTGTCATATTGACAGCCAGTATGGGGAGCGGCCTGTCATATTGACAGCCAGTATGGGGAGCGGTCTGTCATATTGACAGCCAGTATGGGGAGCGGCCTGTCATATTGATAGCCAGTATGGAAGCGGTCTGTCATATTGACAGCCAGTATGGGGAGCGGTCTGTCATATTGACAGCCAGTATGGGGAGCGACCTGTCATATTGACAGCCAGTATGGGGAGCGGCCTGTCATATTGACAGCCAGTATGGGGAGCAGCCTGTCATATTGACAGCCAGTATGGGAGCGGCATGTCATATTGACAGCCAGTATGGGAGCGGCCTGTCATATTGACAGCCAGTATGGGGAGCGGCCTGTCATATTGACAGCCAGTATGGGGAGCGGTCTGTCATATTGCCAGCCAGTATGGGGAGCGGCCTGTCATATTGCCAGCCAGTATGGGGAGCGGACAGGAGGCGATGACACTCATAAGTCATATCAAAGCTGAACCAAGCATCAGGACGCTCCCATCGAAACGGTCCATCTAACACAATGACGATGAACCACCTCTGGAAATGTACTCCAAAAGTGACAGCGTTTTGCTTGATACTGCGTCACACGAAGTCTCACCTTGAAGCGTTTTGCGGTGTTGCCGGTCTGTGCTCCCGGGTATGGAGGTGGTGACACCCCCGGCCCCGGCGCCGGGAAGCCACGCTGCTGAAACGCACCAAGACACATCTGGTCAGTGGTCACACTCACAGGCACACAGATACACAGATACACACTCACATATACACAGATACACGCCCACAGGCACACAGATACACACTCACAGGCACACAGGCACACATATACACACCCACAGCCACACTGGTGACCAGTGTCACACACTGACCAACGCTGGCGGAGCTCCACGCTGGCTCCTCAGTCACACGGTCACACGGTCACACGGTCACACGGTCACACGGTCACACGGTTACATGGTTACATGGTTACATGGTTACATGGTTACATGGTTACATGGTTACATGGTCACATGGTCACATGGTCACATGGTCACATGGTCACATGGTCACACGGTCACACGGTCACACGGTCACACGGTCACACAGCCACACGGTCACACGGTCACACGGTCACACGGTCACACGGTCACACGGTCACACGGTCACACGGTCACACGGTTACATGGTCACACGGTTACATGGTCACACGGTTACATGGTCATACGGTCATACGGTCACACGGTCACACGATATCACATGCTAAGCAAATCCCGTCACAGTCACAGTGGACAGTCTGAAACACTCATACGTCACGTCCGTCACACAGCCATGCTACCACGCACAGCACCGCGGCAGCCCGCAGTCACACAGCCATGCTACCACGCACAGCACCGCAGCAGCCCGCAGTCACACAGCTACCACGCACAGCACCGCAGCAGCCCGCAGTCACACAGCTACCACGCACAGCACCGCGGCAGCCCGCAGTCACACAGCCATGCTACCACGCACAGCACCGCAGCAGCCCGCAGTCACACAGCCATGCTACCACACACAGCACCGCAGCAGCCCGCAGTCACACAGCTACCACGCACAGCACCGCAGCAGCCCGCAGTCACACAGCTACCACGCACAGCACCGCAGCAGCCCGCAGTCACACAGCCATGCTACCACGCACAGCACCGCAGCAGCCCGCAGTCACACAGCCATGCTACCACACACAGCACCGCAGCAGCCCGCAGTCACACAGCTACCACGCACAGCACCGCAGCAGCCCGCAGTCACACAGCTACCACGCACAGCACCGCAGCAGCCCGCAGTCACACAGCTACCACGCACAGCACCGCAGCAGCCCGCAGTCACACAGCCATGCTACCACGCACAGCACCGCAGCAGCCCGCAGTCACACAGCTACCACGCACAGCACCGCAGCAGCCCGCAGTCACACAGCCATGCTACCACGCACAGCACCGCAGCAGCCCGCAGTCACACAGCTACCACGCACAGCACCGCAGCAGCCCGCAGTCACACAGCTACCACGCACAGCACCGCAGCAGCCCGCAGTCACACAGCCATGCTACCACGCACAGCACCGCAGCAGCCCGCAGTCACACAGCTACCACGCACAGCACCGCAGCAGCCCGCAGTCACACAGCCATGCTACCACGCACAGCACCGCAGCAGCCCGCAGTCACACAGCTACCACACACAGCACCGCAGCAGCCCGCAGTCACACAGCTACCACGCACAGCACCGCAGCAGCCCGCAGTCACACAGCCATGCTACCACGCACAGCACCGCAGCAGCCCGCAGTCACACAGCTACCACGCACAGCACCGCAGCAGCCCGCAGTCACACAGCCATGCTACCACGCACAGCACCGCAGCAGCCCGCAGTCACACAGCTACCACGCACAGCACCGCAGCAGCCCGCAGTCATGCTACCACGCACAGCACCGCAGCAGCCCGCAGTCACACAGCCATGCTACCACGCACAGCACCGCAGCAGCCCGCAGTCACACAGCTACCACGCACAGCACCGCAGCAGCCCGCAGTCACACAGCTACCACACACAGCACCGCAGCAGCCCGCAGTCACACAGCTACCACGCACAGCACCGCAGCAGCCCGCAGTCACACAGCCATGCTACCACGCACAGCACCGCAGCAGCCCGCAGTCACACAGCTACCACGCACAGCACCGCAGCAGCCCGCAGTCACACAGCTACCACGCACAGCACCGCAGCAGCCCGCAGTCCCACAGCCATGCTACCACGCACAGCACCGCAGCAGCCCGCAGTCACACAGCTACCACGCACAGCACCGCAGCAGCCCGCAGTCACACAGCTACCACGCACAGCACCGCAGCAGCCCGCAGTCACACAGCTACCACGCACAGCACCGCAGCAGCCCGCAGTCACACAGCCATGCTACCACGCACAGCACCGCAGCAGCCCGCAGTCACACAGCTACCACGCACAGCACCGCAGCAGCCCGCAGTCATGCTACCACGCACAGCACCGCAGCAGCCCGCAGTCACACAGCCATGCTACCACACACAGCACCGCAGCAGCCCGCAGTCATGCTACCACGCACAGCACCGCAGCAGCCCGCAGTCACACAGCCATGCTACCACGCACAGCACCGCAGCAGCCCGCAGTCACACAGCTACCACGCACAGCACCGCAGCAGCCCGCAGTCACACAGCTACCACACACAGCACCGCAGCAGCCCGCAGTCACACAGCTACCACGCACAGCACCGCAGCAGCCCGCAGTCACACAGCCATGCTACCACGCACAGCACCGCAGCAGCCCGCAGTCACACAGCTACCACGCACAGCACCGCAGCAGCCCGCAGTCACACAGCTACCACGCACAGCACCGCAGCAGCCCGCAGTCACACAGCCATGCTACCACGCACAGCACCGCAGCAGCCCGCAGTCACACAGCTACCACGCACAGCACCGCAGCAGCCCGCAGTCACACAGCTACCACGCACAGCACCGCAGCAGCCCGCAGTCCCACAGCCATGCTACCACGCACAGCACCGCAGCAGCCCGCAGTCAAACAGCCATGCTACCACGCACAGCACCGCAGCAGCCCGCAGTCACACAGCTACCACGCACAGCACCGCAGCAGCCCGCAGTCACACAGCCATGCTACCACACACAGCACCGCAGCAGCCCGCAGTCACACAGCTACCACGCACAGCACCGCAGCAGCCCGCAGTCAAACAGCCATGCTACCACGCACAGCACCGCAGCAGCCCGCAGTCACACAGCCATGCTACCACACACAGCACCGCGGCAGCCCGCAGTCACACTGTCACTCAGCGAAACAGGCATACATACAGATACAGTGACCCATTGAGGCACCCTCGGCCGCCACACACAGTGACTCGGCCCAGGAACAGGGAGGGGGGGGGGGGGGGGGTCACGGGGTGCCGCCGCAGTCACCACAGGGTAATTATCACCAGTCGGCAATTATCGCCATGCACCAGTCGGAGCATCCGGCGGGCCCGTTAGCCATTGGCACGCGATGGCTACCCGCTGACCACAGTGTACAGTGGGCAAGGTCAGGTGCCTATCATCCCTGTACTGAGGCACAGTGTACAGTGGACAAGGTCAGGTGCCTATCATCCCTGTACTGAGGCACCGTGTACAGTGGACAAGGTCAGGTGCCTATCATCCCTGTACTGCGGCACAGTGTACAGTGGGCAAGGTCAGGTGCCTATCATCCCTGTACTGAGGCACAGTGTACAGTGGGCAAGGTCAGGTGCTATCATCCCTGTACTGAGGCACAGTGTACAGTGGGCAAGGTCAGGTGCCTATCATCCCTGTACTGCGTCACAGTGTACAGTAGGCAAGGCCAGGTGCCTATCATCCCTGTATTGCGGCACAGTGTACAGTGGGCAAGGTCAGGTGCCTATCATCCCTGTACTGCGTCACGGTGTACAGTGGGCAAGGTCAGGTGCCTATCATCCCTGTATTGCGGCACAGTGTACAGTGGGCAAGGTCAGGTGCTATCATCCCTGTACTGCGGCACGGTGTACAGTGGGCAAGGTCAGATGCTATCATCCCTGTACTGCGGCACAGTGTACAGTGGGCAAGGTCAGGTGCCTATCATCCCTGTACTGCGGCACAGTGTACAGTGGGCAAGGCCAGGTGCCTATCATCCCCGTACTGCGGCTGACGGCCGACCCACAGTAACAATTACCGTAATACGGCGAGACGAAGCACGATTCCGACACACGCAACACACCAACACACATACCATCGGCTGGAGGTGTTCAGATATAGGCGGTAAGCCGTCCATTAGTATGCTCGCAACGGCCTAACGTCGTGCCCGTACTGAGAACTACTACGACTGGAGAACACTCGCACTCTATATCCGATTATACACGTCAGAATATCAGAATAGGACAGAAGCACGGTATTAGTATGAACAACTGGAGTGACCTTTCTCTAGTGCAGAAAAGCGACACGCCGCTATCGACTGCACTACACAGTACACACGTCAGAATATCACAATAGGGGATCTAGCTTTAATCAGCACAAAGTGCTGATTAAAGCTTCGCTTCATGGTCTCCTGTAATCTTTCTAATTAAAACTTGGGCGTTGCTTTTCAATAAATCAAATTGTTCCCGAAATTGTACAGGCCTTTTGTCATTGTTTCTACGGCTTGCTTGCCACCGGCCTGGACGGCCGGGCTGCTGAGCTCACCTGTTGTTGCTGCGCCAGTTTGGCGGCCTGGGCGGCCGGCTGCAGTTTCTGAGTTTCTCGGCTCATCTCGGAGCTGGTGTTCTTATTCCATGCCTCCTCGATGGGCGGCAGGCGGCACGGTCTGGCGACAGATGACCGGGAGGAGGAGAGGGGGCAGACGCCGCCCGTCAGCGGTCGCGCACACACCGACGTCATGTCACCGGCGGCTGTCACACTGTCACACACACGGCACATCCGAGCTGCGACCGCCGACCGCCGACCGCCGACCGCCGCACCTCCGCCGCTGCTGCTGCTGCTGCCCTAGCGGCTGCCCGCTCACTACTGGCGGCCGGCAGCGGCGCTCAGCGCTGTAGTACGCCGCGCGGCTCCGGTTCCGGCCGGCGGCGCTGAGCCGGTCCCCACCCCCCGCCGCCGCCCCTCCCGAGGTCGCCGGAAGCGGAAACTACAAACCGCCGCCACCCACTCCGGCTCAGAGCTGCGTCAGGGAAGGCTGCGGCGTCAGGTAGCCTCTCCGCTCGCGTCCGTTCAACATGCCGTACATCGGTCGGTGTGACGTACCTCGGCGTCAGATATGACGTTAACACCCCAGCCGCCGGCCGACGACGCCGAGCGACCGCTCCGCCCACTCCAGGTACATGACGTTATAGTGACGTCGGTGTGACGTCACACGGGCTCACCTGCTGCTGACGGCCGGCTGTGGTGCGTTGGCCAGCTGCTGCTGCAGGAACTTGATGCGCGGCTGCAGCTTGGGGTCGTCCTCCGAAGCGTTGATGAAGCAGGCGAGCGCGTCCTTCGGATGCGAGACGGACTCGTAGAGCAGGCCCAGGTTGGTCCAGGCAGCCTTGTGCGTCTTGTCCAGCTGCACGGCCGATATATAGGCCTGCTGGGCATCCATATACTGGCTGTGCTGCTGGTACAGCACACTACAGGCAGAGAGAGAGCCGAGGAGGAGAGTTGGTACACACGCTGGGTAAACAGACACAAGGAGGTACGCTGCCGTACACACGGAGACACGGAGGGAGACACCAGTACAGGTGGAGACACCGAGAGAGGGAGAGAGAGAGAGACGTGGAAGAACAGCTGCAAGGTTCAGGTAACGTGCAACAGAGTTCCAGTCAGTCAGCACTTTGTCAGTTATGTGAAGCTTTGAACAATACCGTTGGGAACTACCACGTGTTTGGTAAAGCTGATGCAAAGGTCTCCAGGTCAGCTGTTAGCCGTCCCAGACCTAGCGCCAGGTACGCAGCGACACGGTCCGTTGCAGCATCCTCCAGAATGTGCGGGCTTCCAGCACAGTATTGTGTGTGACGCAATAACGGAATACCAACCGCCGAGCGGACACCACGAGAAGTGAATCATTATCAAAGTGAAGTGAGCAAACAACGATAAGCACTCCCCCCTCTCCCCCTGAACACTCACCCGATGGAGCACCAGGTGTCGGCGTTCGCCTCTGAGCACCTCCCCCTCTCCCCTGAACACTCACCCGATGGAGCACCAGGTGTCGGCGTTCGCCTCTGAGCACTCCCCCTCTCCCCCTGAACACTCACCCGATGGAGCACCAGGTGTCGGCGTTCGCCTCTGAGCACACCACCGACTGCTTGTACGCCTGGAACGCCTCGTGCACCTTGCCGATGCTCGAGTAGCAGCGACCCAGCAGGTAGAGCGTGCGGGACGACTTGGGCGCAAACTCGAGCGCGCGCTTCAGGTGGAGGACGGCCTGCTCCTCTCTGCGCGGCTTCTCACCGAACGCCTCGACGCTGTGGAACAGCCAGCCCAGCTGCCGGTGCACGTGGTCCTTGAGTGGCGCCGAGAGCTCCTCCTCCTGCAGGAGAGCCTCGTAGCGCTGACGGGCAGCGCGCGGACGGCCCACCACCTCGTGCAGGTGCGCGATGTGAAACAGGACTGAAACACGACACAGGCCAGGTTAGAACGAGGTAAGACATGTTACTCGGGGTCAGGGTTCTAATGTTTTCAGATATCTGAAGAAGTTTCTTGTCAGCAATCGCTGTTCCAAGATATCGATTTTGAACAAACTTGCACTTTAAAGGAAAAGTCCACCTTCTCAGCGTTTAATATGTACCGTACCACAAGCGGGTATCGTACTCCCATCGCGGATTGGCTGATTTGTTGACGTTACATCCTACACTCTCTGGTACGTAGTCTCTGATCAAGACGCCTCGCTAATATCTGCTCAGCCGCCCGGGCGGCACGGCGGACCCTTGTCAGAGACTGTAGTAGGCGGCAGGCGGAGCCAGTCAGGTCAGGTCCACCCACTGGTGTTGTATGACGTCACGTGTCACACAAAGAGAAACTTACTTTTTCTCCACAGATATCCATAAATGGTCCAAACCAAAGTCATATTCGTGTTTTTGAACTCAAAATGCCCCTTACTGCCAACTATCAAGCAATCTGTCAAATAAATCCCGCTCCGTGTCCCTTATAAGGGCAACACATCAGCCAATCAGCAATGGGAGACGGGACAGATACTCGTCGTACGGTAAATATTAAACAAAGAACAAGGTGAACAGTTCCCTTTAATAACTTAATCCCTTGTGGACCGAGCACATTGAAGTGTAGACTGATTGGGGCAGGTTTCGAACTTGGGGAGTGTGTAATGTCCCTCGTCTTTTAGCTCATAGTATGTTCGGAAAACCATTTCCCTGTTAGCCGTTAGGCGACAACTTCTCACTAGAAAACTTCAACACTAACCTCAACACGACAGACCCAACACTACGATACGACCACTAACATGACACTTCAGGTCTACACGACTGAGTGCAGCAGTTGTCAAGTGTACGCAACCGCAGCCGCCAACACAGCCGCTCCACATTGCCACTCCAGATAACTTTGCAGCAGGGTTACCGGTACTGATTGTGACGTGACCAGGGTTACGGAGTATCTGAGGAGGACCGGGCGTCCCCCGCAGTATCCCGCCACTCACGGCGAATCGGACGACAATCCGAGTCTTACATCATACTATACTTTGATCATCACCGCTGGTACGGAGATTCAACGAAGCCCACACCTTATAATTACATTAAATGACATTTTAAATCATAATATTGTAAAGCGCCACAAAGCCATACCAGGGAAACAATCCTCTTTTACTGACTGAGGTTAACGAAAAACACAGTAGTGTTCGAAAGCTTCCACTTTACACATTTTTAACTGGTGTTGAATTTCCCGCCTTGAAATCCTCTCTGACGTATACCAAGGCTCAAAAGAAGCCGATCATACACAAGGCACTGCCGTGAACACGTCTCCCAGCAAAATACCAGAATCAGAAGATCATGGCTGGTTCTGGGAGACATTCCTCCCCAGCCAGCGGTGTCTCACGCGGGTGACTGGCACCGGTCCGACAGCAGATCGCATCTGTCACCCACCCGGGTAGGTGTTACGTGTTACCGTCAGCGGCCGGAGTCGGCGTTGCCGCCACCTGACCAACGGGACTGGCGGTGGTAATCCGGCGCCCGGCGGCATTCCAGCGCTCATCACCCACCTCCTGTCGGCCGTCATACCGGCAGCTGAACCGACCGGCCCGCCGCGCCGGCCTGCTGGCTGGCTGGCTCTCATAGCAGAGCTCCCTCCTCAGCGGAGGGTACGGCACGGACGGGGTGCCGGCGGCGGCGGCGGCAGTGTCCGGTTCGCCCCGCCTGAGATCCGACTGGCACGGTACAGCCCGGCCCCACCTGAGACGGTGCAGTACCGCCGCCGGCCTGCTGACGTCACACGCCAGCGTCACTGCCGGTCACACGCCCCGGTCTGACGTCACCGGCGCTCCGGCCGGCCGGCACGGGCCGCAGGCTATCTATAGCCGGTGGGCGTCCAGCGCCACTGGCCAGCAGCCGCCAGCAGCCGCCAGCCGTCCGTCGGACCGATCGTCGGACCGATCGTCGGACTGTCCAGCGACTCGGTGGAGGATCGGACTCTCTCCGGACCAGCATCAGTCACCTCTGGTATCGTAAGCCCTCCGACCGACTCCGGGCGGCGCTAGTATCGTGAGTCCTCCGACCGACTTCGGGCGGCGCTGGTATCGTGAGCCATCCGACCGACTCCGAGCTGGTATCGTAAGCCCTCCGACCGACTCCGGGCGGCGCTGGTATCGTAGGCACTCCGACCGACTCCGGGCGGGGCGCTGGTATCGTAGGCCCTCCGACTGACTCCGGGCCGGGCGCTGGTATCGTGAGCCCTCCGACCGACTCCGGGCGGGGCGCTGGTATCGTGAGCCCTCCAACCGATTCCGGGCGACGCTGGTATCGTGAGCCCTCCGGGCGGGGCACTGGTATCATGAGCCCTCCAACCGACTCCGGGCGGGGCGCTGGTATCGTGAGCCCTCCAACCGATTCCGGGCGACGCTGGTATCGTGAGCCCTCCGGGCGGGGCACTGGTATCATGAGCCCTCCGACCGACTCCGGGCGGGGCGCTGGTATCGTGAGCCCTCCAACCGACTCCGGGCGACGCTGGTATCGTGAGCCCTCCGGGCGGGGCGCTGGTATCATGAGCCCTCCGACCGACTCCGGGCGGGGCGCTGGTATCGTAAGCCCTCCGACCGACTCCGGGCGGGGCGCTGGTATCGCGAGCCCTCCGACCGACTCCGGGCGGGGCGCTGGTATCGTGAGCCCTCCGACCGACTCCGGGCAGCGCTGGTATCGTGAGCCCTCCGACCGACTCCGGGCGGGGCGCTGGTATCGTGAGCCCTCCGACCGACTCCGGGCGGGGCGCTGGTATCGTGAGCCCTCCGACCGACTCCGGGCGGGGCGCTGGTCCGGCGGCCACCCGGGGAGAGAGAGAGATGAGACAGACAGGATGAGAGTTGAGACAGACACGAACGAGCAGTCCATCTGCTCATCACAGTCCAGTTGCCGGCAGTCCAGTTCAGAGGTCTCTGCAGGAGGCTCGGCGGCGGCGGCAGAGAGGGAGCAGAAGCTCCAGCAGACGGCGCGGCGCTGTGCGTGGCGGTGGTGTTTACATGACACACCGGTCTGAGACGGCGGCGGCCGCCGGTCGGACGGTCGGACGGTCGGACGGTCTATTCCCGGTGCCGGCAGTGATGCCATCATCACCCGGGCCGGGTCGGGCCGGCAGCCGATTATTGGCACCGCGGCCAGCGTTGCTAGCCGGCGCCGGGGCCAAACGGCCGCCACCGCCGCCGCCGCATCCGTCCAGACGAGGAGAAAATGACACAAACTCCAGACCAGGTCCGCACACATTGGACACAGGGTCGTGCAATCGATGCGAGAAGGTATTTTGTCAGAGGTCAGCGGCGAAGCTCTGACGTCTCTTGGTACACAAATGTGCTTTCCCGTTTTGTTATTTCATATTTGCGATCATGCAAAGTAAGTAGTTTCTCCCATTAAAGGAAACTGTTCACAGGGTTTTAGTTGAGATAGCCAAGCTGTACCCCATGCTCGAAAATTGACTTGAGAAGCTTTCACATCTTCATACATTAATTAACCCCTTAATTAATTAAAATTGGCTTGACAAGAGTCGCACAATCCGGAATGAGTCATGCCGTGCAAAGGAAGAACCACGTATGTTAATCACCTGAAAACCGTGACATACGTGGTTCTTCCTTTGCATGGCGGGCATCGTATCTCCCATCGCTGATTGGCTGATTCGTTGCTCTTACATCCGGGCTTTTGATACACTCTCTGGCACGTAGTTTCTGATCACGACGCCTCGCTAATATCCGCTCAGCCGCCCGCGCGGCGGTCCCTTGTCAGAGACTGTACTATGGTACACACCAAAGCCATATGCGTATTTTTTAGCTCAAGATGCCCCTTACTGCCAACTATCAACAAATCTGCCAATGTGAACTATTCCATTTAACGCGATCGCGCTGTGGCAGCAGCGGTAACCCTGAACTTCGAGCTAATAGCTTCATCGAACTGCTCGTGATTAGCCTAGCTCAGCGCTTCACGGAAACTACAATGCTTGTGTGCCAGCGGACAGTTTGGCAACATAACGGTATTAATCTTACACGAGAACGCCTGCGAGCTGAAGCCATTGCCGCCGCCTTCGAACGTTACGTGTGACGTGTTTCCCTGACATATAGCTTCCCGAACACTTCCGAGTGAGAAATACGGGTCGTCACAGGTGGCAATCCTCTCCATTGTCCGCCACGTCCGAGAACGCGTCACGAGTGCCTCCCACAGGGTTCTCACTTTCCGTGAAGTGCCCGCCGTTCGAACAATCCCCCGTCACGGGGTGGCGGGGCAGACGAGCGTGATCGATCCGTGTCACGAGCCCAGTGACGCGCCGTACGGTGGTGACGCACCAGCTCACAGACAGGGAAACACCCGGCGGGATAGCCAGACGGACGGACGGGGTTCATATCTGCCCGGCCATCCGCTCCTCGGTACCGGCGCCCGTCCCTCCCCCCTCCTGACAGAGGAGTGGACAGACAGACAGACAGACAGGTATGTCCCCTGACGTGAGTGATGACGAGCTGCGGCGGGCGGCGGGCTCCCACGTGCCGTCGCCGCCGCAGCCCTGCCCAGCGGTCACTACACGGCCGTGAGTGTCACGTCACGTCAGGTCACGTCACTCGCCGGACCGGCAGCAGAGCCGCGCTGGCGCTGACAGTCCACGAACGTGCCACCCATCATCACAGTCACACCGCCAGTCACCGTAGTAACACCGTTAGTCAGTGCAGCCACTCGGCCAGCCAGTCACTGCAGTCAGTCCAGGTTCAGATGGCGCGCCGAGACAGCTACTCGGCTGTGCAGCGCTGGGTCCAAGCTCTACGGCCGATGTGTACCCATAGGCGAAATTTCACGCAAACACCCCGTAGAGGATGTCTGATGTGACCCCCGGTACTCTCCGTAGAAGGTGTCTCTCGGGTACTCACTCTCGTGTCGGGATAGGACCGCTGTGGATCGGTGTTATGATGTACGCCGCTGTGTCTCTCGAGTACTCTCTCTCGTGTCGGGATAGGACCGCTGTGGATCGGTGTTATGATGTACGCCGCTGTGTCTCTCGAGTACTCTCTCTCGTGTCGGGATAGGACCGCTGTGGATCGGTGTTATGATGTACGCCGCTGTGTCTCACGGGTACTCACTCTCGTGTCGGGATAGGACCGCTGTGGATCGGTGTTATGATGTACGCCGCTGTGTCTCACGGGTACTCTCTCTCGTGTCGGGATAGGACCGCTGTGGATCGGTGTTATGATGTACGCCGCTGTGACTCTCGAGTACTCACTCTCGTGTCGGGATAGGACCGCTGTGGATCGGTGTTATGATGTACGCCGCTGTGTCTCACGGGTACTCACTCTCGTGTCGGGATAGCGTGCACTCGGTAGAGTCGTTGAGCACCAGCTGGAAGCGTTTGTAGGCCGCTTTGAACTCGCCGCACACCTTGTGGATGAGGCCCAGCCGCAGGTGCACCTCGTTGGCGTGCACGAAGCTCGGGTCGGCGTACAGCACGTGCTGCAGCGTCGGCGTGGCCCTGCAACACGGAGAGGGAGGAGTGTCGTCAGTCGTCAGTCGTCAGCCGTCAGCCGTCAGCCGTCAGCCGTCAGCCGTCAGCCGTCAGCCGCCAGGTGGGCGGCTCACACGCGCACGTGTGTAGAACGCACACACATTGATAGTTACGCATATACGGTGATGTGAACTGTGTCACATATACCGGCATCACAGTGCCCATCCTCACATCCCGTCACACGTCACATCACATCCCGTCCCGTCCCGTCACACGTCACGTCACGTCACGTCACGTCACGTCACGTCACGTCACGTCACGTCACGTCACGTCACGTCACGTCCCGTCACACGTCACATCACGTCACATCCCGTCCCGTCACACGTCACATCACGTCCCGTCACACGTCACATCACATCACGTCACATCCCGTCATCAGCGAGTGTCCGCTGTTCAGCACGGACAGAAACAGGCAGCGATAGTAACGGCGAGTGGCCGCTGTTCAGCAAGGACAGAAACAGGCAGCGATAGTAACGGCGAGTGGCCGCTGTTCAGCACGGACAGAAACAGGCAGCGATAGTAACGGCGAGTGGCCGCTGTTCAGCACGGACAGAAACAGGCAGCGATAGTAACGGCGAGTGGCCGCTGTTCAGCACGGACAGAAACAGGCAGCGATAGTAACGGCGAGTGGCCGCTGTTCAGCACGGACAGAAACAGGCAGCGATAGTAACGGCGAGTGGCCGCTGTTCAGCACGGACAGAAACAGGCAGCGATAGTAACGGCGAGTGCTGAATACGACATAAATGTCCAAAAGTTCTTGTGCTTCTAAAGAGTCAGAAAACTCCACAGTTCATTGTAATCATGTTGTTTAATTCGTTGAAAACACTGCATACAACCTGACTGACAGTATGACATTTCCATGATTCCTAGAAGAGTTAGTTAATCGTTCCAGCTGTCTCCGTTTTCCCGCAACACCGCTAGGTCAGCAGCTGTGTCCGCGGGGCCCCAGCCACGGTACCAGCCACGGTACCAGCCACGGAACTAGCCACGGTACCAGCCACGGTACCAGCCACGGTACCAGCCACGGTACCAGCCACGGTACCAGCCACGGTACCAGCCACGGTACCAGCCACGGTACCAGCCACGGTACCAGCCACGGTACCAGCCACGGTACCAGCCACGGTACCAGCCACGGTACCAGCCACGGTACCAGCCACGGTACCAGCCACGGTACCAGCCACGGTACCAGCCACGGTACCAGCCACGGTACCAGCCACGGTACCAGCCACGGTACCAGCCACGGTACCAGCCACGGTACCAGCCACGGTACCAGCCACGGTACCAGCCACGGTACCAGCCACGGTATCAGCCACGGTATCAGCCACGGTATCAGCCACGGTATCAGCCACGGTATCAGCCACGGTATCAGCCACGGTATCAGCCACGGTATCAGCCACGGTACCAGCCACGGTACTAGCCACGGTACTAGCCACGGTACTAGCCACGGTACCAGCCACGGTACCAGCCACGGTACCAGCCACGGTACTAGCCACGTGCCACTGCTGTCCAGGCCTGGTCCGGGCCGTCAGCCGCTGACCGACGGCCGTCCGTCCGTCCTGTCAACCTCCCGACAATGACGCAGCCCGACAGTGACGCCGGTCTGACTGACTGGGATCTCCCATCCGTCTGACACTATCGCCCCGCCGCGGTCACGGCCCCCGGAACGGCCCCCAGAACAGCCCCCGTCTCTCAGTCAGCCCCAGCCCGGGCTCTGGCTGCATCCCCAGACCCGGTCCCGGCTCTGGCTGCATCCCCAGTCCCGGTCCCGGCTCTGGCTGCATCCCCAGACCCGGTCCCGGCTCTGGCTGCATCCCCAGCCCCGGTCCCGGCTCTGCCCCCCGGCTGGACCCCAGCCCGGTCCCGGCTCTGACCCCCCCCCCCCCCCCCCCGGCTGCACCCCCAGCCCGGTCCCGGCGCTGACCCCCCGGCTGCACCCCCAGCCCCGGTCCTGGTCCCAGTCCATACCCGTCTGTTCCGGGGACCCGTGGGACCGGAACCGGCGAGGCGGCGGCGGCGGCCTTCGGGTTTGGACGGTGGAGTGAGGACTGTGCCACCCGTGCGGTCAGCGCTCTCTGCACTCTGCACAGTGAAGAGTGGGTGTGGAGGCGGGACGAGGCAGTGGCGGCACAGATCAGGACAGGCCGTGACCGACACCGCGGGTTCACTGCAGCACGCAGCGTGGACGGTCGGGCGGGCACCCTACAGAGGCGGACCCGAGGCAGTGGCGGCACAGATCTGGACAGGTCGTGACCGACACCGCGGGTTCACTGCAGCACGCAGCGTGGACGGTCGGGCGGGGACCCTACAGAGGCGGACCCGAGGCAGTGGCGGCACAGATCTGGACAGGTCGTGACCGACACCGCGGGTTCACTGCAGCACGCAGCGTGGACGGTCGGGCGGGCACCCTACAGAGGCGGACCCGAGGCAGTGGCGGCACAGATCTGGACAGGTCGTGACCGACACCGCGGGTTCATTGCAGCACGCAGCGTGGACGGTCGGGCGGGGACCCTACAGAGGCGGACCCGAGGCAGTGGCGGCACAGATCTGGACAGGTCGTGACCGACACCGCGGGTTCACTGCAGCACGCAGCGTGGACGGTCGGGCGGGGACCCTACAGAGGCGGACCCGAGGCAGTGGCGGCACAGATCTGGACAGGTCGTGACCGACACCGCGGGTTCACTGCAGCACGCAGCGTGGACGGTCGGGCGGGCACCCGAAACAGATGACTCAGGAGATAGGCGGTACCCCTCTGTCGAATCAGGCGGCCATCAGCACCATACCGAGCGGCGCAGCGGCCGTGGCATACCAGGAGTGTCAATAAACCGAGTCAACCAACCGCTAACGCTAAACAAACGCCCTAGCCGCAGATAAGACACATTCGCCGCGCTGCAATTCAGTCCGTACAGTCTGATAACACCCGCCGATGTCACGTCTTTACTCTAGTCAGATCACATTCAACACACCGCGAGGCTGACAGCTGTGTGTGACTTGGTGCGCTGCAACACCTGCAACCAGGCAGCAGTCACCCGCACAAATCATTCCTCCGCACCAGGCGGAAACAATTATCAGCGTCCTCTGACTCTCAGCCGCCTGAAATAGCCGGGTAAAGCCGCCGGTCATGGTGCCACCCAGGGCGGCTCGGCGGCGGCGGCGGCGGCGGCGGCGGCAGGTAGTGGTGAATGCCAGGGTCGCCGCCGCCGCCGCCGTCGCCGCCGCAGTTCGGGATGGTAACAAGGCGTGAGAAGCGTCGGCCGCCGCCGCAGACACATCCGTCACCGTGTAGCACGGGCTGTACTGATGACGTCACACGGGTACTACTACCCAGCTGCTCCTGCTGCCACACGGTAGTGACAACTATCAGAGCAGTTGTAAATTCCGGTACCCTGCCGGATTGTTGTTGTTGTTGTCGTAAGCTGCACAGTGCACACCCACGCGTCATACACGACAGAGGTTCATTGATCCAGTAATCTCGGCATCTGCCTAGCGGGACAATCATGATCGCACGCTTTCTGCCCGTGACCCCAGGTGGTACTCATTCCTGGACTGCTGATGTATCGGGCTCGGCGAATCAGAGGACTGCTCCAGGACATGAGAAGCTAAAGCATGCCCCCAAAACATGTACGCGAAAGGTGAGCTAACCGGGGAAAACTCCGCCAAAGGTCGGACCTGATTCCGACCTCCCACGCACACGTGAGCACCTTTGCCATGCGAGCAGTTACATAAGGCATAAGTATATGTATTCCTGTCATCGCGTTCCAGCTTAGCACGCCTCACCAGCCTATATCCACTGATAGGTAGTCTGATAGATCGGGGGATCCCCAGATGGATCCCTAGTCCTAACTCAGCTTCTCGGTACCGGCAAAGCGTTGCCAGGTGTGGTCGGTCTGCTGACATGTCTGACGTGTCAGGAGCGGAGCGGAGCGGCGGCGGCCGGGTCCACCGGCCACCAGCGGCCAGCAGCAATGTACCCAGTGTTGATCGATACACGCCCGCAGCTGACCGCCGCCCGGCGGCCCGGCCCGGCAACACGGTACAGCAGCCGTACAGCAGCCACAACAGCACAGGCCAGGCCCGCGGCGCCCGACAAGCCGCACACGCGCCGACGCTGCAATCGTTACCGAAACAGACAGTCAGTGAACT
This sequence comes from Chirona hameri, assembly GCA_036785665.1. Classification (NCBI taxonomy): domain Eukaryota; kingdom Metazoa; phylum Arthropoda; class Thecostraca; order Balanomorpha; family Balanidae; genus Chirona; species Chirona hameri. The sequence continues at coordinate 72,650 of JAXIVJ010003805.1, forward strand.
GCCTGACGCATATATGTTGCAGACCCCACCCGTGGGCTGTGACGTATATATGCACTGCATACCCCGTGAGTGCGCGTGTGCCAGGTCGGGTGACGACCGTGTCGGTGGCGTGGCAGCTCTGACGCACACGTGTCCAGCCTGTCACTGGGGCCGCGGGTCGACGACCGCCCGCCCGCCCGAGCCGCGGCCGGCCAGTGGCAGCCAGCCAGAGCTGTGGTCTGACTGCCGCTGCCCGTCGGCCGGGTCAGACAACGGCCGCCGGGCACACACGCCGCCAGAGATCGACCGGCAGCCGCTCCGGGCCACTCCCACACCACCGACTCCCGGATCTCCTCCTCAACACCTGCATCAGGGCAGCCTTTCCGCGGATCTCCTCTTCACCACCTGCACCAGAGCAGCCTTTCCGCCGGCCGTGTCCTCCGCTCGGCTCATCAGACGTGTATCCGGTCCGGGCCCGGAGTTTGTGAGTCCGGGACCGGACCCGGGTCGGCGGGGCGTGTCCGGGCTGGCTGCGGTCGGCGGCTGGTCGCCGGTGCGTGGCTGACGGATGCCTCAAGGCCGGGCCATCTTGCAGGCGGCGCTTGGCGGCTCGGCGGAGCTCGGCCGGTAATCGGTGCAGGTTCAGGGTCGGTCGGCCGGCCGGCCGGCGGCGCGGCGCGTTATGTGCAGCTACTGCCCCAGCCCGGCTGACGGTCAGGTGAACCGAGCAGAGTCGGCCGTCCCTCTGCGCTGCGTCACGCAGACCCGGTCCGGCCGTCGAGGCCAGCCCCCTCCCTGCCTGCCTGCCGACGCGTCAGCGGGGTTTCATCAGCCGCTCCGTGAAGGTCTGATCATGTGACTGGGAGGGAGGTGAGTGATCTCCGGCCGCCAGGTGGTGGGTGCGCCGGACAGGCACCGTGTTCACACAGACCGGTCACCGGTGACCAGTGTCAGAAAAGTGGTCAGCTTCTCCATTTTTCTGAACTTGAAAGTTTTGTTCCGTTAAAACTTTGACTGTAAATATGTTCTAAGTCTGCGGGTGCAAATGGCTGACGAGCATAACAAATAGACTGAGACTTGACTTTCCGAACAATGGCCGGAACGTGACAGTGATGCGACACAAATTGTAAAAAATGTTCGTAAGGCGGAACCTCCAAATTCCCCAACATCCGATATTTCTGCAGTAATTTAGGGAAGGAAAAACTGGTACTTTTCCAAAAAATAAACCAAAAACTTTTTAAAACCTCCCAAAAACAGTTTTTGCGTATTCAGGTTACATACAACCCCACCACCGATACCATCGTCATCGGGGTCATGGATAACCCTGGGACACTAAAAAAACACGTTATGCAAAAGACGGCAGTACTTTAGACTGAGACTTGAACCCAGTTTCCCATATACGCATACGCAACGATACAAGGTACCTTTTTAACATACGACCCGGGAGTCTCGGTCCCCGACTGACGCTAAGACCATATCTGTACAGGAAATACGACTGACGATTCATCAACTTTCCACATCATAATATATGCACAATGCACATATTGGCATATATGGAAATAGGTTGTGTAGAAACGCGCATGAAAAATTACGCAGAAATTACTGATAAACGCATTAAAACAAATTTGTTTCGCCGCTGGGGAAAAATTTGTTCCGCGAACTTAGATCGTGAAACCACTTTTCTGACACTGCCGGTGACCACTCACTCCGCCGTCGAGTGGCCGTGATACGGCTGCACCCCGACATGACTTCACTGCCGTACTCGGCGGCCCGGCCTAATCCCGACCTCGCTCGCCGCCCCCCCCCCCCCTACCCCACCCCCAGCCACCGGGACCGGCAGCGTCCGTCACCGGTAACCACCCCAGAGGCCCCGACCGATGACGGCGCTTCCACTATCGCCGATGAATAACGTGTGGCCGGGACATCCCGACTGGCTGGCTGGCCGAGAACAACTGCACAGCTGGCCGATCCAGCCGCATCCGTGCCGCACGCGCCGCCTCATCGGTCCTCCTTATCATGCATCACCGCCGTCCCCGTGACCCGCGCCGTGACCTGACCTTGACCTGTGAATCACGGCTTCCGGCGGAGTCAGCGGTCTGAATCACACGGCCGGTGGTGACGCCCGCTCTGACGCCCGCTCTGACGCCGCTCTGGCACCGCTCTGCGTGGCGGCCACGGTCCGGGCGCCGCGCGGGGACGGCGCTCGGAGCAGGGAGTCAACAACCCCGCTCCGACCCGCTCCGCCACCCGGACCGACAGCACGCGTTCCAGGGCCGGGCCGGCTCGGCAGCCACGTCGCTCGACACCGTCGAACCAGCAGCGGCGGCACTCAGCCACTGGGTATCGACTCGTGGACCGGTTTGAGTAGCCGTAGCCGTCAGTTGTTCGAGCAGCTAACTGCTGAAGCATGAGAGGAAGAGTGGGGGATGAGAGGAAGAGCGGGGGATGAGAGGAAGAGCGGGGATGAGAGGAAGAACGGGGGATGAGAGGAAAAGCGGGGGATGAGAGGAAGAGCGGGGATGAGAGGAAGAGCGGGGGATGAGAGGAAGAGCGGGGGATGAGATGAAGAGCGGGGATGAGAGGAAGAGCGGGGGATGAGAGGAAAAGCGGGGGATGTCATGGATAACCCTGGGAAGAGCGGGGATGAGAGGAAGAGAGGGGATGAGAGGAAGAGCGGGGGATGAGAGGAAGAGCGGGGGATGAGAGGAAGAGCGGGGGATGAGAGGAAAAGCGGGGGATGAGAGGAAGAGCGGGGGATGAGAGGAAAAGCGGGGGATGAGAGGAAGAGCGGGGGATGAGAGGAAGAGCGGGGGATGAGAGGAAAAGCGGGGATGAGAGGAAGACCGGGGATGAGAGGAATAGCGGGGGATGAGAGGAAGAGAGGGGGATGAGAGGAAGAGCGGGGGATGAGAGGAAAAGCAGGGGATGAGAGGAAGAGCGGGGGTGAGAGGAAGAGCGGGGGATGAGAGGAAGAGCGGGGGATGAGAGGAAGAGCGGGGGATGAGAGGAAGAGCGATGGATGAGAGGAAGAGCGGGGGATGAGAGAGCGACAAGATGAGAAGGGAGGGGAGAGATGTGAAAGAGAAACGAGAGACGAGAGTGAGGGGAAGGAAAGGCAGGAAGGTGGAATAGAACAGGGGACATTCGCCAATGACATGCGAGTCCGCCATCAGCCGTCACCGCTAGCCATCGGTCGGAGCCGGCGCGGCTGTGTCGCGTCAGTGGCTCTCGTTTGTGGCGAACGGCGCGGTGCGTGTGCGCTCGACCGGATCGGAACGGAGGGGAGAGCGATATCGAGTATCGAGGGACACGTGATGGCGTCCGGCCGGCGTCCTGGCCGATCGGGAGAGAGCCGGGTCGAGAGACCGGCGTCCCTGCCAAGGCCAGCACGCCCAGCGTTCAATAGCAGGAATTCGTGGCGCGGGGCCGGGCCAGGCTGGGACGCCGGGCTGGTACCGCTGGGACGCCCAGTGGCCGATGAGGCAGCCCGCTCCGTCACTGCCGTCCCCCGCGGCGCCGGTAGCGGCGGCTGAGCTGCCCGGCCGTCAGCAGAGGGCATAACAGACATGCCCCAGCAGACGGCCGCATCTCGGCGTGACAGATATACAGCTCGGCCGCCATAAAACACCGCAGTACACACAGACAGACACACACGGAGACAGAGCGGACCACCGCGGACCACCGCCGCCGCCGCCGCCGCCGCCGCGTACCCCTTTACGGTGTGTGGAGTAACAGCTCGCCGAGGGGGCGCGATTTACGAGGCCACGCCGGCCGTGCTGCGGCGGAGCGGGACCGAACCCGGACCGGCAACCCATCGGATTGACAGGTGCTCTTTGTCTCCCCGGTCGCCATCCTTTCAGCAGAAATATGGGCGGCCGGAATTCAGGACGGCCGCTGCTGAGATTGGTGACGGGGCGGCGGGGCGATAGGAGAGGTATAGAGCCGTCTATAGAGCGACCCATAGCGCGACCATCGGCCGGGACGTGTTCCCACAGACGTGCTCGGATGCCGGGGCGCGGAGGTCGGTTTATAGGTCTAATCAGGCCAGTGACGACTGTCAGACCCGGCTAATTGCAGGCGTGTTTCGGGGTGAGTGGAGATGGGCCGGGGCGGCGCGGCGGTGACTGGTGAGGGATGGCCAGCCGGTTGTCTGGATTCAGCAGCAGAGCCGCTCCGGCCACCGCTACACCGTGGGAGAGTGCAGAGTCGCCGCGCACCGCCGGCCCGCACAGCGGCGCACGGTCACACTGAACACAACCTGGGCAGCACCCCAGCGCCTGTCCCAGTAACAGCATTACCGCCGGCAAAAATCACAAAGGCCGGTTATAAATAGTAGGAAACAAGCTGGTAATATGACCAACTAGCAGAGGTATTTTTACTGAGTCAAAGTTCCCGCGAGTTGCAGATCAGGGCGTGGTCGATACTCGATGATAATAGCAACGGTGTGTTATTGCAGTCTTCAAGAGACAAAACTTCTGCGTGTTGTTTTCCAAGGCATTAAAACCACAGCATCCGATAACCAGTATCAAACTATGGAAACACAAACTACAAAACTACGCACAAACTAACTTCACAAACTCGGCTCAGCCCGAGCTCTGATTTGCACGATTCAGTGCAAACCACCCGACTGTCTACCGGCAACTGTCCGGCTCCCCGGCTTTAATAACACACTCCGCCGCGACCCGCAGCCGGCGGTCAACCCCGGCAGCGACGGCCACCGCAGTGCAGCACATATCTGAGGTAAAGCGCTCCTGAATAACTCAACGGTGTATTAACCTTGGCCGCAGGCTCGGCTCGGCCGGCCGGCGGCGGCACAGTCATTGACGCGCCTGGAAGCGGCCCGGCCCGACCCGGCCCGGCCCGGCCCGGTTCTACGCTTGTTCTCACGACAGCATTCCATTAATAATAGATGGCAGGTGCATTGTCAAGTAGCGACAGCTGCATGTTGAATATATCACCACTCGGATAAAAATATCCGTGAAAAATTATTTAATACTGGAGCGGTATCACAAGAAGGAGCCAGAGTTGCGTCATAGACTCGACTTATTGCGCAAATAAGACGTAAACACTGATTCACAACCAACCGTATGCAAAACTGAGTCACTTAGTCGATGGATTCGTCCCTGTGCAATGCAAAGGTCAGGTTGGGGAGGTGGGCAATAGTCATGCTCACTGCTCTGTACCGCACTACCGCTGCAAGTCTCTGTTACAAATATAACCAGGCAGCCACGGCACCGGAGCCGTTAGTGGCATGGCTGGAGCTTTTCAGAAAAAAGTTGGTGGGGCAAAATGTCATATTGGCTGTCTATTTGGCATGGTTGAGGCGAAAAATTGCAATTTTAACGCCAGGAAACCTTCTAATCTGACAAAAGTTGTTGGGGCAAAACACAAAGTTGGTGGAGCAGTTGCCCCACCGTTTGAATAGGAAACTCCACCCGTGGTTAGTGGTCATGTCAGACCAGTCATATCTCATGTCGCTAACCAGAAAACATCACCCCCCCACAGTCGAACCCCGCGTCAATGCCAGGTGGGGTAGTGACCGGCGCAGAGTCGGCGCTGTTTGTAGCCACCCACGTTTCCGCCAGCAGTGACCACGTGTTGCCGCTAACCAGGTGTCGCTAACACGTGGCTTCCGGTGCTAAGGCGGCAGCGCAGTGTGGGCTGGCTGGCTCTGTGTAGCCACCGCAGACGGCGGCAAAGTGAGAACAGCGGCCGCGACAGAACACTGTGTTACGACAGTGACCTGCACAGTGAGACCGTCTAACGTGACGGTGACGTCTAACGTGACGGTGACGTCTAACGCAACCGCTGCCGGCGCTGCCGATCGGCCCTGCTCGGCCCCAGCAGAGGGCGCCGATCGTGCAATGTGGAGTGTGCACTGTGCACACCCTGCAGTGTACACCCGGCCCGCACCGTCCCCCGAGCGGCGCCGCTCCGAACCCGGCCACAGTGAGCAGCAGATGGCACGTCGCACAGAGCACAGATCGATATTACCCCGGATTAACAAGTGGCGAGCGGCGCTCGGAGCGGCGACTGGTCCGGGCCGGGCCGAGTGCCGCGGGGACGCCCGCCCGGCCCTGCCGACCCGGCCCGCAGCCGGAGGGGAGCACAGGCCACGTGCCACTGACGTCACCGACAATAGAGTACCCCCCCCCCCCCCCAGTCCTGCCCCACGGCGATCGATCGCCCCCGGCGCGCCGGCCATTTAAATTTTAAATCGACCGGCGTCGTCCGCACTGTGCCGGCTTCAGAGCACTCTCACAACTCACAGTGCTATCACGGGAACAAACAGGAACACTGCCCAGTACCGATCGAAATGGACATCGGCAGGCTTACCGGCGGACATTGGTGACACCGATGACACACCGATGACACCGATGACACCGATGACACCGATGACACCGATGACACCGATGACACCGATGGCACCGATGACACACATGCCACACCGATGACACCGATGATGACACACATGACACACCGATGACACACCGATGACACCGATGACACCGATGACACAGATGACACACCGATGACACACCGATGACACACCGATGTCAGGCTTACCGATAACAGTGACTATTGCCAGGCTTACCGGCGGGCAGATCCGGCCGGAGGCGGCGTTGCAACCCAGCGTCCCGGCAGTAGGACACAGCTCCTCACGTCTCACTTCCCACGTCGCACACGCCGAGGCAGCGGGGCAGCGGAGGACACAGCTCACCGCTCACACACACACACACGGCGGCGACGGAGGAGAGACAGACGCGTGCGGCGGCTGGAAGCCGAGAGAGACTGACGCGTGCGATTGCCGGCTGAGACACTGACGCGAGCGGCGGCCACCACCGCTGCCGCCGCGGGGTGGCCGCATCACGCGGTGCGTCATGCTCCTGCCGAGAACGACCCCCGTCCCCCCGCTACTGGAGCCTACTACGGCCACTACGGCGGCAGTGACGTCACTCGGCCGCCCCCGCCCGCGCCCGTCAGCCTGGGTCAACAGTGAGCCGACTTCCGGCCGGCGGCGGCGGCGGCGCCACCTGACGGCAGGAGACAGCCGAGTAGTGCCGCCGCCGCCGCCGCCGCCGCCGCGTCACCGCCGAGTGATGACGGTATTCAGCGGAGGTACGCCGCCAGTAGGAGACGCAGGGAGACAGGGACGCGGCTCAGGGACGCAGCCGAGGCCAGAGGGCTGCCGAGGAACGCCACTGCCGGCTGCTCGAGCTGGGTCTGCTCGAGCTGGGGCTGGGGCCGCGTCGGCTGCCCGAGCTGGGGTAGTGCGGCGGAAAGCTGATGCACCCTGGTGTAGTCACAGTGGAATACTGCGCCCGAGATAGGGCTCCAAACTCATTGTACTTGCATGACCAAAATAAAACTGGTTACGTGGCTGACATCGCGACAGAAAATGGAAAACGGGAGGGAATTTCGAACATTACTTTATAAGGCAGACTGCAGTCCCTACACTGGCACACCGATGGATGGCTTTGTCATGAGTGCATACAAAGAACCCCAATTCCCAAGAAAACGGACGCTTGCATCCAAACATCGTCAATCGAGCATGCAAAAAGCGATATAACAGCGTCAATTGCAGTGAGAGCTCATTTATCTTGCAAGACCTCATCAAGCCATCAGCGGTCATCGGCATTCATCAAGCATGACTTCCAGCATATAGCCCTCATTTTGTCAATACGATGTATGTGCCCACAAAGACCGTAAAGAGCCCAGCAGTATTCTCCGATGCAAAAAACACCCTCGGCGGGCCGCAGCTTCCACCACCACCCGCGTGCGGACTCAGAAGTGACAACACCGAAGGAGAGGTCCCCGGAGACGGGAGACTCCGCGTCAGCGGCGGCGGCGGTGATTGGGTGGCCCAATGAGGGAGTCCGGTGCGCCTCACACCTGCCAACCAACCCCACCATTCCTCCCTCCCCCCCCCCCCCCGCCAGCCTCCTGATGCAACCCTTACGACCGGGGAGAGGCGCCGCCGGGGGAGGGGCGGCGGCGGCCAAAATAGTCCGGACGTGGCGGCGGCGCCGGTTCGGGGAGACTGGGGAGACTGGGGAGACCGGCGGCAGGTCGGCCGGTACGACTGCGAGGGACGCCTCCCGCCGTCCCATCCGGAGGGAGCTGGTCCAAGATGGCGGCGGCGGCGGAGGTGGATCGTCTGTCAGTACTCAGTACCGTCCCCGGCCGTGACAGACACAGAGAGCAGCGCTCGTGTTAGCTCGGTCAACGCGCACCCCGACACCACCGGGAGCACGGCATGACGCAGAACCGTCACTAGCCACCGGCAACTACAGGCTGTCCTTTCTGGAGAGCAGAGAGCAGAGAGCAGAGAGCAGAGAGCAGAGAGCAGAGAGCAGAGAGCAGAGAGCAGAGAGCAGAGAGTAGAGAGCAGAGAGCAGAGAGCAGAGAGCAGAGAGCAGAGAGCAGAGAGCAGAGAGCAGAGAGCAGAGAGCAGAGAGCAGAGAGCAGAGAGCAGAGAGCAGAGAGCAGAGAGCAGAGAGCAGAGAGCAGAGAGCAGAGAGCAGAGAGCAGAGAGCAGAGAGCAGAGAGCAGAGAGCAGAGAGCAGAGAGCAGAGAGCGAGAGAGAGAGAGAGAGAGAGAGAGAGAGAGAGAGAGAGAGAGAGAGAGAGAGAGAGAGAGAGAGAGAGAGAGAGAGAGAGAGAGAGAGAGAGAGAGAGAGAGAGAGAGAGAGATAGCGAGAGAGCAGAGAGTAGAGAGCAGAGAGCAGAGAGCAGAGAGCAGAGAGCAGAGAGCAGAGAGCAGAGAGCAGAGAGCAGAGAGCAGAGAGCAGAGAGCAGAGAGCAGAGAGCAGAGAGGGTAAGTCGGGAGCTGGAGGGAAGAAGGGATGAGAGATGCTGATAGAGAAAAGAGAAAGAGGGCGCAGAGAGATGGAATGTTCACAGTCATTGGCACCGTTACGAAATTTGAGCCATACTTGGGAGCCGAGGGTCTAAATTCCAGTAATAAGGATTACTCCTAGTCCCAGGGTCGCCCCCCATTGTATCTCAGAATATCCCCTTTGTTCACGAAGCACCAGGCACAACCCGAATGACCCCGGCAGCGTTTGAAGTGAGCCGGCAGGGTCGTTTTCCGCCAGAACACAGGGCGTAAACTGCAGGTCCCGCCTCCCTTCTGCTTTTCTCATCTCCGCTGCACAGTTTACCAAGAGTCGGCAACCACCTCAAACCACTGCCGTGCAGTCCGCGGGTGCAGCCGGCGGGCAGCTCAGTCAAACCAGGCAATTTGCTCGCCAGGCACCCACCGTCCCCGACCGCAGAACACGGCCTCAGAACACTGCACTCAGACCGCAGAACACGGCCTCAGAACGGCAGCTTTTCCCAGCCGTGCACGTCCGAGTCGGTTTGTTCGCTCCGTCGGGCCGGCGGGCCGCGAGCCGGGCACCACGCCGTGCCCCGGCACCGCCAGGGCAGCACTTCCCTGAACACGTGAGCGGAGGAGTCAAAGGGAGCGCTCGTAAACCGGGACCGGACGGTTAGCGCAGGGTCGCCGGCGAACCGCAATGCTCATTACGGTATCGTAATGAACCTCCCCGCAGGTTCTCTGCAACTCCCCAGTCTCCAGTCTCACACAGATCTTATCCAGCAGTGGCGGAATTGGACGTCCAAGAAACGGAGACAAGGAATAAAGCAAAGCGGACGGTGCGCATCCTAACGAGATCTGCCGGCCCCAGCTGCGAACCGGGCCTATCAGGACATGTCAGTGACAGGCGACAGTGTATCTGTCAGTGACAGCCTCCGGCAGCCATCATCTCCGAGCCAGTGGAGCAGCTGCACAGACCACGTCACCACACACAGACACACACGGCGGCGGCGGCGGCGGCGGCCGGGCTTTAACGAGTCGTCCACCGAGCCCCGGCGGTCATCAGACGGCCTTTGTGATCCCGTCAGTCAGACGGACCCCGGGACCCCGGCGCCGGTGCCGGTGCCGGTGCCGGTGCCGGTGCCGGTGTCGGTGTCGGTGGGCAGGTGTGCGAGCCGCGCCACCCGGCCCGCCGGCCCGCCGGCCCGCCGGCCCGCCGGCCTTGGAGGAGAGCCCCCGCCGCACCGCCGGGCACACGGACACGTGGGAGCTCACCCCAGCTGAACGCAGTCGGCCGACAGACCGACCGATCCAGAGGCGACCAAAACCGACCAAATGCTCCTGAACATTTGACCTCCCATTTTACCCACTACGTGTTGTTAGTGTCATTAATGGCGTTTGCAACGTACAATTATCGCCCTTTTCAACCCACCGATCCCAGCATCATCCGGTCCGGTGCCGGCATCATCACCATTCATAACACCACAGAGTCAAGAACAACATGGCCAGCGGCCACGACCAGTCCTGTAGAGACGCCGGTCGCCTCCGCCGCCGCTGATGCTGCTCGGGTCCAGCGACGCAGATCGATATACACCCAGCGGCCACCAACCTCACCTCACTCCTGCCACCCGAAGGTCGGAGACGCCCGTACTGGCAGTACACCACACCGCCCGGCTGTCGAGATCGGTGGGATCACAGGGCGGGGCATCGGTGGGATCACAGGGCGGGCTGCCGAGATCGGTGGGATCACAGGGCGGGCTGCCGAGATCGGTGGGATCACAGGGCGGGGCCGGCGTGAGAGCCGGCCTCGGTCCGTGACGTCACCGGCCGTCTGCTCCACAGTTACCGTCAGACAACACCGTCAATAATTCATGATAGCCTCACGTAACAGCTGCCACCGCTGTGACGTCACACACAGACACGTGCCGAGTGTGCAGTGGTCGTCTCGGGCCCGCGGTATGCCAGGTGGTGATCGGGGGGGGGGGGCAGCCTGACACCTGGCAGGCTGCAGGCCACCAACTGTGTCCCGCAGCGCAGCCGACACAATAACAATACAAACACACCGCCCGAGCAAAAACCGCCGCAGATGATATTTTGAGAGGCCCGGCTTGTATTCGTCAATCAAGGTCGATTCACACGCCGGTTGAAGACAACAGGTCGGCGCCAGTTGGATAGGCGACTTTTTACTGGGTTGCTGATAGGATCGTTCCACTCGACGTTGGTGTTTTCCGCAGCGGGATTGTTCAGAGCAGCTCAAGCGCAGTGGATCTCATCAGCGGCCTCTTGCCCGACTACAGGCTAGAGGTCAGACGACAGCCCAAGACCGGAGAGCACGGCGTATGTGCGATGGCACAGTGCGTGTCACAACTCACAGGGCAGTGCGCCGCTGTGCTGTGTGTGTGGGCCGGGACAGAGGTCAGGGTGCTGACTGCTGAGCCGTCGTGTGGCGTGGGACAGGTATCAGGGAGGGGAGCCAGTGCGGGACTGGCTGGGTCGCCCCGCCTCCTTCTCGACTGCCTGCCAGTGTCAGCGGCCCACAATGGACCGGCAGCAGTGCTCCCCTCTGCTCCGCCGCCAGCTGGCCGCACTGCCGCTACCCAAAGGGGTGGCCGCCCGCCGGAATCCGGCCCGGTCACGTGACCAGCCGGGCCGGAGTCGCCGACCGGCTGGCGTGCCGGCCGTGTCCAGCTTGCTTCACCGACAGGCCGACAAGACGGCACAGCTGCTGCGTCCAACATCTCAATCGGACGCCGCACTTCAGGCTCAAAATGTATTAGTCCGGGTCCTCCAACCTGACTTCTTCAAAACCCCTCCGTTTCTCACGCAGCCCCCTTTACATACTCATTGTATTCAGTCCTTCGTTGCGCCGACTTGGTCATTTTCAGAGAGATTCTCATTTGTTTACGAGAACAAACCCACAACATTTTCAATGATCTCTCCTGAGCGCAAGGTGTTGGAGCGCTCCAATCCCACTAGCTCTCTCGATGGCGTTTCTGGCCCCCCCCCCCCCCGACCTGCCCCGACCTGTCCAGCTTTCTCACCCCGGCTGCCACTCGGGACCGACTGTCAAATCTCTGACTACCGCGCAGCGAGAACCCGCCCAGCGCCGTGCGCAGCTCTACACCCCCGCCCCGCCCAGCCCGGCCCGGCCCGGCTCAGCCCGGCCCGGCCCGGCTCAGCCCGGGCTCCGGCTCGGCCCCGGCTCCGGCGCCGGCCGGCTGTGCGTGAGGTGCGTGGTGACCTCAATTCGGCGGCGGCGGCGGCGGCCGGCAGAGCGGTATCGACCTGCGGAGCTGCTGCGGGGCCAGAGACCCAGAGCCGGCCGCCCGCGGCGCCACTAGCTGGACATGCACCGTCACCGCCGTCACCGCAGTCACCACAGTCACCACTGCTGCGGGGCCGAGACCCAGAGACGGCCGCCAGGCGGACATGCACCGTCACCGCCCCGCCGTCACCGCCGTCACCGCCGTCACCGCCGTCACCACTGCCGCTGCAGGTCTCCCAGTATAACCCACCCCCACCGAAAAACGCCGCCGGGCACACTTGCCGACAGCGGAGCGCAGGTTTTGTGCTGCCGGCCCGACTGACTGCCAGACGGTACCGAGACGGTATCTCAGGGCTGCGGGAGACACCTTTGACGACTGTACGCTGTCGCAGCATGAATCATCAAGTCAGATGATACCATATGCGTAAACAGTAAACATGAACGCGAGGTGAAATAAAAACTGGAAAGAGACCGACATCACTCAGGGCACATAATTGGTTTCGGGGAGAGGCGTCACACAGGCGCACGCACTCGGACCGAGGTACAGCCGGACGGCAGTCTGCCGCTGCCGCTGCCACGGCAGCCGGGCAAGCCGGCAGCCGGCAGCCGGCAGCCGGCAGCCGGCAGCCGGCAGCCGGCAGCCGGCAGCCGGCAAGCCGGCAGCCGGCAGCCGGCAGCCGGCAGCCGGCAGCCGGCAGCCGGCAGCCGGCAGCCGGCAGCGGCAGGCAGCCGGCAGCTCGGCAAGCCGGCAGCCGGCAGCCGGCAGCCGGCAGCCGGCAGCCGGCAAGCCGGCAGCCGGCAGCCGGCAGCCGGCAGCCGGCAGCCGGCAGCCGGCAGCCGGCAGCCGGCAGCCGGCAGCCGGCAGCCGGCAGCCGGCCAGCGGCAGCCGGCAGCCGGCAGCCGGCAGCCGGCAGCCGGCAGCCGGCAGCCGGCAGGCCGGCAGCGGCAGCCGGCAGCCGGCAGCCGGCAGCCGGCATGCCGGCAGCCGGCAGCCGGCAGCCGGCAGCCGGCAGCCGGCAGGCCGGCAGCCGGCAGCCGGCAGCCGGCAGCCGGCCAGCCGGCAGCCGGCAGCCGGCAGCCGGCAAGCCGGCAGCCGGGCAGCCGGCAGCCGGCAGCCGGCAGCCGGCAGCCGGCAGCCGGCAGCCGGCAGCCGGCAGCCGGCAGCCGGCAGCCGGCAGCCGGCAGCCGGCAGCCGGCAGCCGGCAGCCGGCAGCGCAGCCGGCAGCCGGCAGCCGGCAGCCGGCAGCCGGCAGCCGGCAGCCGGCAGCCGGCAGCCGGCAGCCGGCAGCCGGCAGCCGGGCAGCCGGCAGCCGGCAGCCGGCAGCCGGCAGCCGGCAGCCGGCAGCCGGCAGCCGGCAGCCGGCAGCCGGCAGCCGGCAGCCGGCAGCCGGCAGCCGGCAGCCGGCAGCCGGCAGCCGGCAGCCGGCAGCCGGCAGCCGGCAGCCGGCAGCCGGCAGCCGGCAGCCGGCAGCCGGCAGCCGGCAGCCGGCAGCCGGCAGCCGGCAGCCGGCAGCCGGCAGCCGGCAGCCGGCAGCCGGCAGCCGGCAGCCGGCAGCCGGCAGCCGGCAGCCGGCAGCCGGCAGCCGGCAGCCGGCAGCCGGCAGCCGGCAGCCGGCAGCCGGAGCCGGCAGCCGGCAGCCGGCAGCCGGCAGCCGGCAGCCGGCAGCCGGCAGCCGGCAGCCGGCAGCAGCAGCAGCAGCAGCAGCAGCAGCAGCAGCAGCAGCAGCAGCAGCAGCAGCAGCAGCAGCAGCAGCAGCAGCAGCAGCAGCAGCAGCAGCAGCAGCAGCAGCAGCAGCAGCAGCAGCAGCAGCAGCAGCAGCAGCAGCAGCAGCAGCAGCAGCAGCAGCAGCAGCAGCAGCAGCAGCAGCAGCAGCAGCAGCAGCAGCAGCAGCAGCAGCAGCAAGCAGCAGCAGCAGCAGCAGCAGCAGCAGCAGCAGCAGCAGCAGCAGCAGCAGCAGCAGCAGCAGCAGCAGCCAGCAGCAGCAGCAGCAGCAGCAGCAGCAGCAGCAGCAGCAGCAGCAGCAGCAGCAGCAGCAGCAGCAGCAGCAGCAGCAGCAGCAGCAGCAGCAGCAGCAGCAAGCAGCAGCAGCAGCAGCAGCAGCAGCAGCAGCAGCAGCAGCAGCAGCAGCAGCAGCAGCAGCAGCAGCAGCAGCAGCAGCAGCAGCAGCAGCAGCAGCAGCAGCAGCAGCAGCAGCAGCAGCAGCAGCAGCAGCAGCAGCAGCAGCAGCAGCAGCAGCAGCAGCAGCAGCAGCAGCAGCAGCAGCAGCAGCAGCAGCAGCAGCAGCAGCAGCAGCAGCTAGCAGCAGCAGCAGCAGCAGCAGCAGCAGCAGCAGCAGCAGCAGCAGCAGCAGCAGCAGCAGCTGCAGCAGCAGCAGCAGCAGCAGCAGCAGCAGCAGCAGCAGCAGCAGCAGCAGCAGCAGCAGCAGCAGCAGCAGCAGCAGCAGCAGCAGCAGCAGCAGCAGCAGCAGCAGCAGCAAGCAGCAGCAGCAGCAGCAGCAGCAGCAGCAGCAGCAGCAGCAGCAGCAGCAGCAGCAGCAGCAGCAGCAGCAGCAGCAGCAGCAGCAGCAGCAGCAGCAGGCAGCAGCAGCAGCAGCAGCAGCAGCAGCAGCAGCAGCAGCAGCAGCAGCAGCAGCAGCAGCAGCAGCAGCAGCAGCAGCAGCAGCAGCAGCAGCAGCAGCAGCAGCAGCAGCAGCAGCAGCAGCAGCAGCAGCAGCAAGCAGCAGCAGCAGCAGCAGCAGCAGCAGCAGCAGCAGCAGCAGCAGCAGCAGCAGCAGCAGCAGCAGCAGCAGCAGCAGCAGCAGCAGCAGCAGCAGCAGCAGCAGCAGCAGCAGCAGCAGCAGCAGCAGCAGCAGCAGCAGCAGCAGCAGCAGCAGCAGCAGCAGCAGCAGCAGCAGCAGCAGCAGCAGCAGCAGCAGCAGCAGCAGCAGCAGCAGCAGCAGCAGCAGCAGCAGCAGCAGCAGCAGCAGCAGCAGCAGCAGCAGCAGCAGCAGCAGCAGCACAGCAGCAGCAGCAGCAGCAGCAGCAGCAGCAGCAGCAGCAGCAGCAGCAGCAGCAGCAGCAGCAGCAGCAGCAGCAGCAGCAGCAGCAGCAGCAGCAGCAGCAGCAGCAGCAGCAGCAGCAGCAGCAGCAGCAGCAGCAGCAGCAGCAGCAGCAGCAGCAGCAGCAGCAGCAGCAGCAGCAGCAGCAGCAGCAGCAGCAGCAGCAGCAGCAGCAGCAGCAGCAGCAGCAGCAGCAGCAGCAGCAGCAGCAGCAGCAGCAGCAGCAGCAGCAGCAGCAGCAGCAGCAGCAGCAGCAGCAGCAGCAGCAGCAGCAGCAGCAGCAGCAGCAGCAGCAGCAGCAGCAGCAGCAGCAGCAGCAGCAGCAGCAGCAGCAGCAGCAGCAGCAGCAGCAGCAGCAGCAGCAGCAGCAGCAGCAGCAGCAGCAGCAGCAGCAGCAGCAGCAGCAGCAGCAGCAGCAGCAGCAGCAGCAGCAGCAGCAGCAGCAGCAGCAGCAGCAGCAGCAGCAGCAGCAGCAGCAGCAGCAGCAGCAGCAGCAGCAGCAGCAGCAGGCAGCAGCAGCAGCAGCAGCAGCAGCAGCAGCAGCAGCAGCAGCAGCAGCAGCAGCAGCAGCAGCAGCAGCAGCAGCAGCAGCAGCAGCAGCAGCAGCAGCAGCAGCAGCAGCAGCAGCAGCAGCAGCAGCAGCAGCAGCAGCAGCAGCAGCAGCAGCAGCAGCAGCAGCAGCAGCAGCAGCAGCAGCAGCAGCAGCAGCAGCAGCAGCAGCAGCAGCAGCAGCAGCAGCAGCAGCAGCAGCAGCAGCAGCAGCAGCAGCAGCAGCAGCAGGCAGCAGCAGCAGCAGCAGCAGCAGCAGCAGCAGCCAGCAGCAGCAGCACAGCAGCAGCAGCAGCAGCAGCAGCAGCAGCAGCAGCAGCAGCAGCAGCAGCAGCAGCAGCAGCAGCAGCAGCAGCAGCAGCGCAGCACAGCAGCAGCAGCAGCAGCAGCAGCAGCAGCAGCAGCAGCAGCAGCAGCAGCAGCAGCAGCAGCAGCAGCAGCAGCAGCAGCAGCAGCAGCAGCAGCAGCAGCAGCAGCAGCAGCAGCAGCAGCAGCAGCAGCAGCAGCAGCAGCAGCAGCAGCAGCAGCAGCAGCAGCAGCAGCAGCAGCAGCAGCAGCAGCAGCAGCAGCAGCAGCAGCAGCAGCAGCAGCAGCAGCAGCAGCAGCAGCAGCAGCAGCAGCAGCAGCAGCAGCAGCAGCAGCAGCAGCAGCAGCAGCAGCAGCAGCAGCAGCAGCAGCAGCAGCAGCAGCAGCAGCAGCAGCAGCAGCAGCAGCAGCAGCAGCAGCAGCAGCAGCAGCAGCAGCAGCAGCAGCCAGCAGCAGCAGCAGCAGCAGCAGCAGCAGCAGCAGCAGCAGCAGCAGCAGCAGCAGCAGCAGCAGCAGCAGCAGCAGCAGCAGCAGCAGCAGCAGCAGCAGCAGCAGCAGCAGCAGCAGCAGCAGCAGCAGCAGCAGCAGCAGCAGCAGCAGCAGCAGCAGCAGCAGCACAGCAGCAGCAGCAGCAGCAGCAGCAGCAGCAGCAGCAGCAGCAGCAGCAGCAGCAGCAGCAGCAGCAGCAGCAGCAGCAGCAGCAGCAGCAGCAGCGCGGCAGGTCACAGCGGTCAGTGATGCCACTCCGCAGCCACACCGACCGCATTTGACACGGACCAGTAGTCCGTCAGACAACTAGGCCGCCTGGACGGCTGACAACAGCCCACACAGCTGTCACAGCTGGCACAGCTGGCACAACTGACAACTGACACAGCCGACACAGCCGACACAACTGACACAGCTGACACAGCTGACACAGCTGACACAGCTAACAACTGACAACTGACACAACTGACAACTGACAACTGACACAACTGACAACTGACA
>JAXIVJ010003806.1:0-60000 GCA_036785665.1 Chirona hameri
AATGGGCCCCTGGGCAAGCTCGAGAGGGTCCTGGGCAGACTCCAATGCGTGTTTTTTTTTTTGGTAAGTACGAAACTGCGGTGCGTTACCAAAAAACAGCGATGTTGTGAAGTAGATATATTTTATCGAAAGATCTTCGAAATACGGTTTATATAATCATCTCGTTTTGTCTACGAGATGGTCTGGGGGGGGGAGGGTCTGGGGGGAGACAGCCCCTCCCCCCCCCCCCCCCCACATAGGGCCGCAGCGTATCGAGCGAATGCGAGCGTAGCGTTCTAAACGTGGGTCCCTGCGACCGTAGTTACTGTAAAGGTTAGGACGTCAGGTTCGATTATGTTATTACGATTGTTCCCTGCCACACCCTGGTCCATGGGGATCGTCTGCAGCGCTGGTTTTTGGTAGCGCACCGCAGTTTCGTACTTACTCAAATATACGCGACTCTAATGGCCCCTGGGCAGGTTCGAGAGGCCCCTGAACAGACTCGATGGGCCCCTGAACAGACTCGATGGGCCCCTGTGCAGACTCTTATGGCCCATGGGCAGGTTCGAGAGGCCCCTGAACAGACTCAATTACAATATAATGGGCCCCTGGACAAGCTCGAGAGGCCCCTGGACAGACTCTAATGACCCCTGGGCAGGCTCGAGAGGCCCCTGAATAGACTCAACGGGCCTCTGGACATGCTCGAGAGGCCCCTGGGCATATTTTTTTGGGCCCCTGGGTGGGCTCATAATGGGCCCTCTGGAAATGTTTGAGAGGCCACTGGGCATGTTTTTGGGCCCACAAGTGGGCTCAATGGGTCCCTGGACATGTTTGAGAGGCCCCGCACAGCTCTTTGGGCCCCTAAGTGGGCTCAATGGGCCCATGAACATGCTCAAGAGGTCCCTGGGCAGGTTTTTGGCCCCTGGGTGGGCTCAATGGACCCCTGGATGCCCAAGAGGCCCCTGGGTTGGTTTCGAAAGTCCTTCAGTGTCTCTGAGGGCCCTTGACCAGTGACCCTTGCCTTTTTGAGACTCTTCTGTGGCTTTTTGAAAGCCATTTAGCTAATACAAATGGTATCTGGGCCAATCTCGGTCTCCCTGTGACCCGTAAGGGGGGGGGGGAATTGCCCCCTCCCCCCCTGGCTGCGCTCCTGGATGTAGGATGAGCGGTAGGATGGCTAACACGGACATCGGACAATTTAAGAGCTTATGTTGACTAAAAGCCACGGAAGTCTAGTGTCTCAACTGCATGTTCCCTTTAAGAGGGCATACATGCCAACATTACTCCAGGTCTCTTAAACTTGTGCAGAACTTTCCAGACCATATCAAAATTAAAATGATTAACGATATTTAACGATATTGTCATTACATTCCCTGAGGACACATTTTTCAGTGGCGGTTTCAGCGGTAGTTTCAGCATTGGTTTCAGTGGCGGTTGCAGCGGTGGTTTCAGTGGTAATCTCGGTGGTAGTTTCAGTGGTGGTTTCAGTGGTGGTTTCAGTGGTGGTTTCAGTGGTGGTTTCAGTGGTGGTTTCAGTGGTGGTTTCAGTGGTGGTTTCAGTGGCGGTTTCAGTGGTGGTTTCAGTGGTGGTTTCAGTGGCGGTTCAGCGGCGGTCGCGGGCCGGAATGATGGATGTGCCGAACATAAACAAACACTGTCTGGCAGCTGGGTGGCGCCCAGGCGAGCAGGGCGAGCAGGCGGCCGGCCCGACGGCCAAGTGGGACGCCAGCCGGCAGACCCCCTCCCCCTCCCCGGCGGCCACACCCCTCCCCCTCTCTGATAGCCACTGCAGGTGTCTGGAGCCAGTGGGCCGGCTGGCCCGCTCGGCCTGCCACATCCCTTCCTTCAGCACCAGCCGAGGTGTTTGGAGGCCGACCGTTGATGACTAGGGCTATGTCAAGGGAAACGGTTTTGGTTTAAGAACAATGTAGCAATGTGGAAGAGGATGCTGATCATTCTGTTGCGCCTTAGAAGCCAAAACCAGCAAACTCTAAAGACGCCTGAAAGTCAATTATAAATATAAATTGTATGCAAGCAAAATGTCCAAGCATATCCCTACAGGTAGGAAAAAGAACTCTGATGTTTAACCTGCATGTTTGATAACCAATAAAACGCCCTTATTGGGTCGGGACCGAGCGGGCTGTTAAGCGTTATTTCCTAATGTGAAAGAGCTCTTAAAGGTTTGCGTTGAGTTAAACAGGAAATGCCAAGGACGTCGACCCCCAGTAGCCGTCCTTCGCCGGCCGCAGGCGGTCACGTGACCGGGTCGGTCAGCCGGGGCCGGCCGAGCGCGAGACCGATGGGTCGTGGCCGCAAGTTGCGCAACCATAACCATAGGGAACGCAGGCCTGTGCGTCGGCACGCGCTGCTGCACTCCTAAACCCGACAAAGCAGAATTGCATACATTTTATAATATATTTGTGCAACATGACCAGTTGTGTGAAAAAATTCAGCCACATTAACCGAGTAGTTACGCATGAATAAGCCTCTGAAAACCATGGCTACGGTCATATTTATATTTTACTCATACGTAGATTTTCCCTCTAGTTGACGGAAGACCTCGCGTTCGCTCGGTAATTATATCTGGCAGTAAGGATATTTAAGGTCCCAACGACTAATGTGGCCATATAATATCTCCCTGGTTTATGACACACTATCAATACTTTAAAAATGAACATAAATTACATATTCGAACAACCTTGTCATATCCGCAGCAATGCAATGAGTAACTAGGCCATGTCAAGTCACGTCCATATTTAACTTAAATGATGTGTATGCATATGGGTCATTCCACGTCAAATCGCATTCCACGTCAAATCGCACAAGAAATTCCCCGCCCCCCTCCGATTTTGCTGAAAATTGGTACACCTGCAGTATCAAGTGAAAGAAACATACACACCCACTTTTAGGTCCGGGTGACCTCAGGGGTCATATTTAGAGGTCATCAAAAGTCACGATTTTTGCGTATTTTATATCAATCAAACGCCTATATATTTTATGTTAATGGACTTAGCGGAATACAACTAATATCGAAGTGCTCCACAGGGTTGGACCATTCGGAAATAGGGTCAAAATCTACGCGACCTCAATTTGACCGTTAACCCGACGAGGTCAAAATCATAAAATTTATTTTTTCTATAAGTTTGCCTGCTCGTAACTAGTCCAAACTTGGCAGAATAAATGAACGTAACATCCTCTAAGAATGTGCAAACAAAAATAGCGGAGATTTTTTAGCTTTTTGAGACACCAACCTTTGAGTATGGTAAGGAAGTGAAACGGAGCAATGCCCTGAGGCTATTTTCATGTCGCTTGCCATAATGTCGGTTTCTTTGGCCCGATTGACGTCCAATTTGGTGGGTAGCTTCCGGTTGACGAATTCAATAACTTACCGAGTTTTCAGCTTGACCTGACCTCGCATGACCCAGCATGACCTAGGAATAGTGTATTGCCCATAGATACGTATTACCTATAGGTAATACGGTGTTTTATAGATGTTCAGGAGCATAACACATATGCACAGGTGTTAACAGGTGACATTTATGGTTTCCATTGAGATCATGACCCCGGATGACCTTTTCAGAGGTCAACCGAGGTCACTGACCTTTGATGACCTGAGATGATATTTTAGGCCTCTTGAGGTTTCTAGGACATTTTAGGATGCTGATTTCAAATTTGGAATCCATTTGATATAATTATATGTATAGTATTATGGCAAATATGGGTGCCAATTTGAAATCTGTGTCACAAAATGTTCTAGAAGCTATCAGAGTCCAAAAATGTCATCTCAGGTCATTGGAGGTCAGTGACCTCGGTTGACGTGTGAAGTGCATGACCCCAGTGGAAAATACAATTATGTAAAATGGTTCCCAATTTGAAATCAGCATCCTAAAAAAGCTGAAAACTAGGTCAGGTCAAGCTGAAAACTCGGGAAGTTATTGAATTCGTCAACCGGAAGCTACCTACCAAATTGGACGTCAATCGGGCCAAAGAAACCGACATTATGGCAAGCGACATGAAAATACCCTCGGGGCATTGCTCCGTTTCACTTCCTTACCATACTCAAAGGGCGGTATCACAAAAAGTTAAAAAGTCTCCGCCATTTTTTTGCACATTCTTAGAGGATGTTACGTTCATTTATTCTGCCAAGTTTGGACTAGTTACGAGCAGGCAAACTTATAGAAAAATACCTTGTATGATTTTGACCTCGTCAGATCAAAACTCAAATTGAGGTCACGTAGATTTTTACCCCTATCTCCGAATGGTCCAACCCTGTGGAGCACTTTGATATTAGTTTTATTCCGCTAAGTCCATTAGCATAACATATATAGGCGTTTGATTGATATAAAGTACGCAAAAAAATCGTGACCTTTGATGACTTCTAAATATGACCCTTGAGGTCACCCAGACCTAAAAGTGGGTGTGTATGTTTCTTTCACATGACACTACAGGTGTACCAATTTTCATCAAAAGCTGAAAGGTTCGGGTACGAAACCGCCCTTTTTGTGCGATTTGACGTGGAATGACCCACATGATGATGATGATTGGGGTTTAGGGGCGCTCCGACAACGAAGGTCACATGGCGCCCAATGACCCACATGCAATGAGTGAGGTGAATACAATGAGTGAGGTGAATGCAATGAGTGAGGTGAATGCAATAAGTGAGGTGAATGCAATGAGTGTATGCAATGAGTGAGGGAAACGTCTAAACACCCAGCGACAGCAGCATATAACATTCTTCCCTGAAGTCATCATCGACCACACGGTGGTATCGACGTTTTGCTATGAAGTGACTGATGGACCACAGATCGTTTGGGTCTCTCCTGCTGACCAAAGCGGGGGTGGGGGGGGGGGGGGGCTCCGTACCAGCTCTATGCCGACGGTGATGTCGCTCCTCAGCTCTCCCAGCTCTCCCGGCTCCCCCAGCCAGCGGACGGTGCCCAGCCGGGTACCGAGCGCTCCGAGCCACACCACCCGGTCCGAGACGGCCAGCGGCGCGGCCTCCTCCACCGCCGCTCCGGCCCCGCCCTCACCGGCCATCGGCGCTGTCTGAAAACACAGCACAGGCACAGGGTGACGACTGGATGCCGACATAGCTGATGATAACTGGTAGCATATGTAATCAAAGATCACTTGTTACTCGACTGCTCATAGATCTTCCTTTTCCAATTATGACATGAATCACCCCTCTATAAACAGCATCTGTCCCTGAGACATGATGGGAGCAAGAGCCATTTCAAGATTTGTTTCCATTATTCTCAGAAATTAAACAAAGTTTTACTACTTGAAGAACCAAAAACATCACTAATAAGTAATGATGGCCAACCTGCTCCTTGCTTCTCCCATTCTTAATGGTGAGGGACGACCAACAGGCAACAGCCAACAAGTGTCCCACTGGCGGATCCAGAATGGTGGTTGGGGGCAAATCCCCAAAACTATCTCACAATTCTGAAAACTCATCGGATTTTGCTTGCTTATGTATTGATGGCCGATTTAAAACAAACTTTCCTTAGAAAAAGTTGCTTACATTTTCTACTATATCAGGAAATGTGTCGATTTTGCACCCATGTCAGGCAGTTTGGGGGGGGGGCATGGCCCCTTTGGCCCCTTGGATCTCCCAGTAAAGTGTCCCCACATTGTCCCTAAACTTGGTCTACCTGGAATGGTGCCAGAACTCACAGAAGGAATCAATTTTAGAGTCATATGCAAAAATCATAGCATCAAAGTCAGTATGATCAGGCAGATCTTTGATGCAGATCAGCGCAAAACTGAAAAGACCCTGCGGCCTACACTGATTCTTGAGGCACCTCATTGATTAGACCAATTAGTTTGATGTCTCAACCAGCTGATATCTTTATATTTTACTAATTGGGAAGATGTGCTCCCTTCCAAAACCATGTTCTCAATTCCACATTCTTTGATCTTTAAACAAATCTAGCATGTAGAATGGCAAAAAGGCCTTTTGAAAGTCAAGAACCACAAACAAATGAACTGTCAATTTTTGTTTCCGGGCGCATAACCCAAACCAGTCCAAGTTGCCTTGCTTTATGTTATTCTAAAAAGGTTCCACAAACAATTCTGAACTAACTCATAATCTCATTCTGGTTTTAGCACACATCAACATACAATAACGATGTTTTTCCTTGTTAACAGAATCTCAGCTCATTTCTTGAGCATTCAATGTGATGTAACAAAACAATGAGTATAGGTACCTAAGTCACATTTGTTTCACACTAGAACATGGAACTTATGATTACCCTGGGATGCAGTGAATATCGAAGAATAAAAAAATACCTAATGGATATCCAGGGAGTGTATATTGATCAATGACGCACACGCACTCGCCAATTTTACCTCATATAATGTTGCTGCTGACTAATTATTCATAACAGCGCCTCAAAATAAACAGAACCTAGAGCATGCACAGAATTTCAGGACCTACAGCTCATAAAACCAAGAGCCCACAACACTCCAGCACAAGCACCCCTTGAGCACCGCACTGACACCACACCACCTCCTCGCCGCTAAAGCACTCATGCGCTACAGCAAAAACTTACAAACAAGAGTTTGCCCCTGCTGCGTCACAAAAAGAGCAGTACTTATAGTGATGGGACATTGCCAATAGTGATAGTGCTGGGCAAGCTTACGAACATACGATACCGACCTGTGATGTTGAGTTGATGAATCCATTGAAAACAAAACAACAATCGGTCTCGTGTTTTTATCTACCGTGGTGCATGCCAATGGCGGTGCAAACGGTGGGGGTGGGGACTGGGGAGATGCGAGGTCTTTGACATTGCCGCCTCTCGTCCTTGACGTCTCGCTCTGTGGCTTCTGTACGTTTCCGTGGCGCTCAAGTCATAGTCACATGTATTTCGTTGCATTGGTGTATTACATATAAAAAACGTAGATAAACATTTTGAGTGGGAGGTTTTGGGTTACCCGACTTCAGACTCGTAACGACTCATTTTGTTTTAGTCGACTCAAGTCATACTCAACAGCCGAAGAACTGACTCGACTCTTGACTTACGTGCTGCTTCAATTAAAATGAATCGACTCAACTCTTGACCCAAGTGCTGTTTCAAAGAAAATTAATCGACTCAACTCTTGACCCAAGTGTTGTTTCAAAGAAAATGAATCGACTCAACCTTTGACTCAACTAAAGTGCTGTTCAAAACAAAAATAATCGACTCAACTCTTGACTCGACTTTTGACTCAACTAAAGTGCTGTTCAAAACAAAAATAA
Source organism: Chirona hameri (assembly GCA_036785665.1). Lineage (NCBI taxonomy): Eukaryota > Metazoa > Arthropoda > Thecostraca > Balanomorpha > Balanidae > Chirona > Chirona hameri. The sequence goes on from JAXIVJ010003806.1 coordinate 7,223, forward strand.
TCGACTCAACTCTTGACTCAAGTGGTTTTTACTAATTGAATCGACTGACTTGACTCAAGTGCTGTTTTACAAAATTGAATCGACTCGACTCAAAAATATATTTGAGTCTTACTCAATTTGACACATCATCAGAAGTTCAATTATGTCGGCCTGAGGGGTCAGGTCAACAGAATACCACTTTATCTAGTGTAAAACTCGAATTTATTTGTCGACTCAAGTCTGACTCAAAAGCCGAAGAATTGACTAGACTCTTGACTCAAGTGGTTTCAAACAAATTGAATCGACTCGAATCTCGACTTAAGTCCTGTTTTGTAAATTGAATAAACTCGACTCAAGTGGTTTTTAACAATGGAATCGATTCGACTCGTGCCTCATCCAAAAATGTCCGACTCATGAGTCGATTCATGAGTGCCAGACTGGTTATTGATTTGACACTGATTGAAAAGATTGGAATCGTTCAATCAAAGATCATTGAATCAAGGCATAACTGATTCACCACCAGATCTTTTGATTCATGAATCGTGATTGAATCAATACCCGCATCAAATCAAGGCTGATTGAACCAAAAGATTTAACGATTCAAGCACACTGGTAAATTGTGCAAACACGTGCAGTCCCAGACTCCCAGTGGCTACATTCATTTATACTGAAATAACATGCTGTAACAATGTTTTGATGATCATAAATATGCATGTTTCCATTTGTATTGATTTGACATAAATTCACCTCATATATTTAAATGCTGCATCAAACGTGAATCGATTGAAATATTTGTTTGGATTCTTTGAATCGGAAGGAATCAATTCTCAAAATCGTATCCGTGAATCGAACGGTGATTGGATCATTCAGATTAAAAAATGAATTATGATTGAATCGTTCCAAAAAGGTTGAATCAATAACCAGTCTGTAAATCATGACCCAACTCTGAGTAAGTTACAAGTCTGTTCGACTGCCGAATAGTGACTGCTGAGGTCATTAAACACATTTTGAGTGAGATGTTTCAACTCTGGGTAAGCCTCGGACCTGACAAACCCCGAGCGAATGACAACATCGCAGCAAATAATTACATTACAATTCAAATGAGAGTAGATTCCGAGAAATGCCGAAATCATGTACTACAGAGGTAGGTGGCGATTCAACTAGACTCACTTTTAAACAGTTAACGCACGGGAATGGGATTAAAACAGTCAACATGCACTCTCGGCTGGGAAAACTGCAATGTCAAATACATTTTGCATAATTACCCAAACAATCATATTTGAGGTTAAGTAGCGGATACAATTCCCCAGTTACAACATTATCGCTTACTCACAAATACAGCAGGACCACACACAACTGACGGGAAAAACAAATAGTAACAAACAGCAGAAAACCACACAGGGTTTGATGCTAAACCGAGTAAAACGATAAACGCCTACACGGGAAGAGTAACAACAGCTGTAGCACAATGGTAACACGTCGTGGCCTCGGGTTAAACACTTTACAATACAGCATTCCTAAAAACCGTTCACACCTCCCCGCCTCTTCGATATTCGCCGATGAGCGAAAGACTCAGTACTCCTCGGCCTCGCTTCCATCGACGCGATGTTGGCGAGGAGCGTGCGACGCAATGTTGGCGAGGAGCGGGCTGATGGCTCGGGGCTCCAGACGCGTGCAGTCCCCAGACCCTTCAGCGCCCAATGCCTCGACGTGACGGCCTCTCCAGTCGCGCGCAGAAACCACAGCCGATCACGGATCTCAGTCCTGGGGCGGACCTCAGTCCTGGGCGGACCTCAGTCCTGGGGCGGACCTCAGTCCTGGGGCGGACCTCAGTCCTGGGGCGGACCTGAGTCCTCAGAGAAGCGTCCGTTCCGCTCACTGCCAGTCGACCTGGAGCCGCCAGCCGCTGCCCTCGACCAGCCGCCTCACCTCTGCCGCGTCCCGGCGAGACAGCTGCGCGCACGACAGCATCTGCAGCGTCTCCAGCTTCGGACACTGCACCACGAGCCGCAGCAGCGGCTCCAGCGTCACGTGGTCGCAGTGCTCGAGCACCAGGCTCTGCAGCTCCGTCAGCCCGCCGGCGTCCAGCGCGTCATCGAGCAGCGTGTCGGTGATGGTGGTACAGTTCTGCAGATTGAAGCCCTTCAGAGCGGGCGAGGCCAGCACGCACCGCAGCAGGTCGGCTGGCGGTGGGTGACTGTTGTTCTCCAGCAGCCAGAACTGTTCCAGCTCCGCGACCGGCCCGCCCGGCGCCGGGTCATCCACGAAGAAGCACATGAGCAGGGTGAGGCGGCGCAGTGTCCGGCAGTGTCTCAGCAGGGACGCGACAGCCAGCTCGGCCACTCCGTTCAGCGCCAGCTCCGTGAGCCCTGCGCCGCGCGCTTCCAGCAGCGACAGCAGGGCGGGACACGGCGCGCAGGGCGACATCAGCACCAGCTCCTTCAGACGGGTCAGCTGGCAGGCCGGCGCCAGCGACACATCGTCATCCAGGTCTACCCTGAGGAAGGTGCAGCGCGGACAGCCGGCGGCGGCCACCTCCAGGCCGGCGGCAGACGAGCCCTCCAGGTTGGAAAGTGGCAGTGGCGCGCGCTCCGGCCGCAGCAGCAGCAGCCGCTCCACGCCCGAGATCGAGTCAGGGTGGTCAAAACTGGCGGAGACAAGCGAGGAAAACAAACAATCGGAGTCAGTCACTACACTGCAAAATAGGTGCTGTTTTTAATAGCCAAACATCTGAAAAGTAATATTGTATGATGATGATAGGGTATTGGCCGACGCAACCACTACAGCTATGTAGCGCCCATGCTGGCTTTTTGTGATCAGAGTCCTTCGCTAAGAATAGCTACTGTGTGAAATGGCATTGCACCTACCATCCGATCGGAAATTCCAGTTCACTTGCAGAGTTAAGTGGCGAAAGTGAACGTGCGAACGATCCACCTGACCCCCAAGGTCATCTGACCTTTTCACGGCGGCTACCATCGACCGCAAGTCAGCCGGATCAGGAACGAATATCGGGCACGAAGCGACGCTAGCCCAATTGACGCGCGAACTGCACCGACACAGCGAACAGAGACAAGACACTAGCGGGCGAGTACTCACTCGACTAGATTGGGCATGCTGTTGATGACGCCGTATGCCGACTCGGGCGTCACATTGCAGCCGTACACGCTGAGTTTGACCAGCGCCTGGCCGGCGGTGGTGCTCTGGTGAGAGGGAGCTGCAGTCGCCAGGCTGTTCAGACCCAAGTCTGTCACACCGGACATCCGTACGTCCAGTTCACTGGAGAAAGGAGAGACATGGTCACACACACACACACACACACACACACACACACACACACACACACACACACACACACACACACACACACACACACACACACACACACACACATTGGACGCTTAGTGACTAAGAAAGGTAGGTATGCCTTATTAGGTAATAGTAATTGAGTGAGAGTGACATAGCCACAGCCTTAGCTTGGGCTGCAGGGTGCCTACCTGAGCTGGGTGCAGTAGGCACCAATGACAGACATGACCCTGTCAGAGGTGTTGGTGCTGCTCAGGTTGATGCTCTCCAGTTGGCGGGCCGTGGAGAAGAGAGCCAGCTGGCCCTGCAGTGGCAGCTTGGCGTTCCCAGATAGGTCCAGGTGACGCAAGTTCTGAGACACATGTGAAACTGGTGAGCCTGATGTGTGTCATGACGCAGTGTTGGATTTTTGTTTCATGACCTGGACTGGAGAGCAAAAATCCATAGGTGGAGAGTAAAAGTTTATTGCTTGAAAATGAGCATTATCAAGATTATTAAGAACATTTAATGTATTTCATCTCACCCCCAACAGGCCTTTCGCCCACTTACAGGAGGTGCTCCTTCTGCTCCTCTCTTTGGGATTAGGTTTACAAGGTCTTTCTCAAGGGTCACACCGGGTCAAACGAGACACCAACGCGGGTGACTAGGTGGGAGTCAAACCCACAGTTGGTGCTGTCTATGCACCAAACCCAAAGTCTAGTGTTGTCCACTGGACCACCATGGCCAGATTATTAGATTATTTAGAAAATTCCTGATTTGTAATATATATTAAATCGTTATGAGGAAATGGATTTCATTTTAACTGCAATGTCAGTAAGATGTGTCCGCCCCGGATATGTTCGCCCCGGTAGCTCAGTGGGAGAGCGCTGGACTTCTGACCTATCCCGGTAGTGGCAGCCCGGGTTCGAGTCGCTTCGGTGCTCGCTATTTGCTCCTGACTGGGATGGCCTGCGGCCGGTGGCAGCGGTCGCACTCAAGGTCAAGTGACGTCAGTGAGCGGGACGGACCGTGTCAAGGTATGTCGGGCACGTAAAACTTTCGTCTCTAAATTCTGCCGGCCAACAGGAATTGCGCGATCGGGTGGTGAGGTCAGGACCTGCGCAACAAGCTCTGCTTAGCATGGATCCTGACCTCGGAAATCCATCCACACAAAACATTCGGACTAAATTTATTTTTAAAAAAAAGATCAGGTGAAAAGACAGCAAATTTCCAGAAAAAATCAGAGAGCAAAATTATTTGGACCTCAAAAGTCCAGAAAATGGCCAAAATTCCAATGCTGGTCATAAGTCATAGATCTGACAGGCTCTCAGGTTCTAAGACACATGCAACACTGGTGGGCTTCATCTGACACAATTGACAGGTTGCTAGACTGATGACTTGACAATTTGGATCTATTGTTCCACATTCCTGCGAAGCTCAGTCAAACCCACTGGACTCTACTTCTGGACAGCTGTTTTTGTCATTACAATTTTCCCTCCAGATGAAGGGATCTATCCAATGCTGAGAACAATATTCACAAAGAAAGTTAAATAATCTAAGCCTAGAGTCACTTTGCCCATCACTGACTGTGCATCTGTTTGTAATGGTGGTGAGGATGGTGGCCATGTTCTTGCTCAGCTTGGAGAGGTCCAGGTCCTGCAGACTGTGGTCCAGCAGCAGCTGAAGGTGCCCAATCTTCAGGCCATTGTTCTTCAAGTACTTAATCAGTCGACTCAGCAGCATACCAGCTGGGTGGAAACATAGACATCTGGATAAACATAACTTGCTGGATGCACTTTATATATGTGAAGGTTATTTCAAGCAATGCCATTTTCATCATTTTCAGAACATTCTCAAATACTTGATTAAATACATTCTGACTACAAACTTTACCAATCTTAAATAAATTACTACCAACAGACTTATACATGGTACCTTGAATAAATAGGTATCCTGAGTAGATGCATATGAAACAGGTATTTTGTTTCATCTTCAAATTTAAAAAGCAGCAATGAAATCACAAGTGAATGATACAACCAAAGGATCACATCAAACCCATTTTTGATTTATAATGTCCCACTGAATAAAACTTTCCCAATTCAGACAGACATGAGACAGTAGGTACTACTCACACATGTTGCTAATGCACTATGCTTTCTCAATGACAGCTAGTAAGCAATGCTACCCAGTACAAGTCAGAACATGAAATATAGCAAAATCAGCATAAGACACATCAGCATGAGACATGAGATCAATATGGCACATATGCTTCAACTTACGAAGGTTAGAAAAGGGTCCAAGTAAATACAAACATTCTTGTTTTCCATGAAAGTGTTCATCATAGTGCTTGCACCACAAATTGTCCATGTTTTTACCAATATTTTTACAGCACAACTCTTCAAGGGTTTGAGGATCAACAGTATGAGGCATTTATATTTCTTAGTTTGTTAAGATTGATTGCAAAATGAAATGATAATGCTATCAAATTCCGCAGTGGATCAGTTAAGTAAGGTTAGGCAAGGTTATATAAACAAGGTTACAGTTAGGTAAGGATATTTCTCCTTATCAAGCACCCTGTCCGGTGCCTTCAGCCTGGCCTTGCCGTCCCCACAGTTAAATCCCCTGGTGAAAAATTAAGTTTGGTCATAACCCTTGGTCATAATAACGATAACGGGCTATAACGTTGTGCAACAACTCTGGTAAGAAAAGGAAGGAAGGTTGCCCTTAACTCTCATGATGTGATAATTATCAAGGTACATGATTATGTGTAGTACAAATATTTTTAAAGCGTAGATAATTGAAGCTTGTCAGTTTCGAAATTTGGGCAAAAATAGGCAAATTAATGTGTTTGATAACAAATAAGTCAACTTTGTACGTATTCCTTGGTATAAACTATAAAGCTAATATCAAAATATATTATCACGAAATGCTTGATATAGGTTGTATAAGCTATGGTGAACCAAATTGTCACATTACCTAACGCACAAAAGACAAACTACAACGCAGCAATGTTTACATTTCGTCAGCTGACTTTCCATCAGTTGAACTTTACAGCTTTGAGTTGAACACAGCGCGCTTCCCCTGTGGCATATTGGTATGCAAATATCTTCATGTTGGGATGATCCAACAGTGTATAAGGCCTTGGATCCAACCGTGGGAATGATCTAGGAAAGGTCGCATTTGATCAATGAATCATTTATCGTTTTTCACGAATGATTCCATAGGTTTTTATTGAAAGTTATTCATCAGGTACGCCGCGTTTACGTTGTCCCGTGGGAAGTATTGTTGCTCAGTTTTATAACCTTGAGTATAAGCCCAGGCTACACTATGTGTGATTGTCAAGGAAATCACGCGCGTGTTCTCCATGTTTGCAGAACTTCCTTGACGTCCGGGATCTGCCGGTCAAGCAAATCATGCAAGAAAAATGGTTAAACCACTGCATTTTTGTAATCAATAAACCACTGCATAAATATCTACCAGCTTCAACACAAGTATCAACACTCACAATCTGCTCAAATGCTTCTTCATCTGGGCGCAAATTGACCATGCAGTCGTCGCGCCCTTAAGCCCCAACAAACAAACAAATGCTTCTTCATTCATTTTCTGCCATGATACTCCACAAATTATTCAAGTTTAGGGCTAGTATAGACTACAATACACAAAATTAAGCAAATTATAAAAACCCTGAAACACGCAATCTCGGAAGATATGACAAGTTCATAATTTTGAACTTTTCATTGTTCTGTCTGTGATGTGTCTGCAGAATTTCCTTGACGTTTCATCTGGGATCTGCGTGATGTGCCAGTGTAGCTCACCCAATGCATTTACTATCAGCTGAACTTGCTCTGTCACACAAATCCTGACAACATGGTAACACACACATGATTTTCAGGAAATCACACATAGTGTAGCCTGGGCTTAAGTATGGGCGCCATATAGCCTTGAAGCTGCAGTGCCCTTAAACCCAAATCATCATCATCATCTTGAGTATAAGTACCGGCAAGGTGCCTAAACTTCTTTTATGCTGAACACCTGAAAATACCAAGCTTGCTTGCTTCCATGCTGTCATGCTGTTGATGGTAAAGATGCTGTAAGGCACCAATATGCCAGTCTGCAAAACATGGTGGGTTTCAACGAGATGTTGTTGGGGCAAGGTTGGCACCAACACATCAAAATTAGGGGCAGCTTTTGCAATTTTGGGGCAGCAGTAAGATTATTTGGGGCAACTCATGCCATTCAGAACCAATTTACACTAAATAAAATGTGATTCTGCTGATGATTGGGCTCAACAACATTTGGCTGAGGAGCTAAATTTGATCTGGCAAATCCTGCCCCAAATGGGCAGGATTTGGGCTGCCCCAAATATGTTGTCAACGTTCCTGCCCAGTATGCAAGATGTGGCAAGTTTCAACAAGATCTTGTTGGGGCAGGGTTGGCACCAACACATCAAAATTGGGGGCAGCTTTTTAAATTTTGGGGCAGCTTCTGACTTTTTGGGGCAGAAGTAACAATTTATTGATTCACATTAGATAAAACGTGATCATGAAGATGACCCCCCCCCCCCCCCCCCCCCAGTCAACAGCATGTGGTTCAAAAGTGAATTCACTAGATAAAACACAATCTTGAAGACGACCCCCGGTCAACAGTATTTGCTGACCGGGGAGCGAAATTTGTTCCGGAGAATTCTGCTCCAAATGGGGCAGCTTGCTGTCCGATTTGGGGCAGGATTTGGGCTGCCCCAAATATCTTGTTGATGTTCCTGCCAGGGCTGCAGAGTTGGAGTCGGTCGGAGTCGGCAGTTTTGGCCGGAGTCGGAGTCGCTAAAATCTTACCGACTCCGACTCCGGCCCGAAGTCGGAGTCGACTTTTTGGCAATTGACGATTACTTTGGTTGGTAGAATAGTGTTGGCTTGGGCACATTAACTTTACACCCCTTTCGAAAGAAAATGAGTGAAAAATGAAGCCAATAGTCTACTCATCTAGCGGTAGATTTCCGCCTGATGTTAAGATAGGGCAATCATTTTAACATAATCTGATGATGATTAGGGTTTTGAACGCACCGACTCTTATGGTCACACACGCCCATTGTAACGTCATCGTGCCCGTTTCGTCAAGGAGATTCGAATCATACCATGGTGACCAGGTTACCTAAGTCAAATTCGAAATTTGACCTCCAGTCAAGGTAATTTAAGGTCATGTGGTGAACAGGTATGTCGTGCTGCGCAATGTCGGGCGCGTCTCGACGAGACATACACAGTGGTGCCGGTCTCACGTTCTTATCTTCATTGTATGCTATCAAGAGTTATTGGGAAAGACGTCACCTCAGATGACCTCACTCGATATTGTAGGGGTCACTGAGCAATGCAATAATTGTACTTGGGTCATCAATAATGAGCTATAATGGTATAATCTTAAAATAATTATTCTGTTCTAATGCGTACCTATCCTCTGATACGAAAACATTTGTATATGCTCTCGTTGACTTGCAATGGGAAGGTTACGAAACTGACCTGACATTAGGTCACCGATATAAAACAAAAAATCCGAGATAGCATGGTCGTAGGCATCTATGGCTTGATTACGTCCTGTGAGTTGTGAAGCCCAGCTGTTGCGAGCTGGGCCGGCGGCGGCTGGCTGCGCTCGCGGCGCTCGGTGCCTGTTTCGCGGGTTCCACCGCCTGCAGGCGAGCGCGACTGGGCTGGACGCGCGGCCGGCACGCCGCGCCCATGCTCGGGCGGCGTAGTATTGTTCTCCATATTGTTAAGAATAAAAACAAACGGAGAAAATAGATGGCATTGCATATATTGCTTGCTAGCATGCGGTTCGAGAACGGATATAGGCCGGAGTCGGAGTCGGAGTCGATTTTTTAGGTCGGAGTCGGAGTCGGAGTTGCTAAAAATTGTGTCGACTCCGCAGCCCTGGACTTTCTGCCACGTTTTGCATACTGGCCAATATGCCACCAATAGCATGGGAAAGTCTGATATTTTGGTGTGCCAGTTATTATTATAGTTTATCCTATATTTCCTTCAGCAATGTCTCAAAAACAATTTCCATGTCTCTCTTTACTTGAGGACATCATGGAAGTCGGGGTGTCAAGTTGCATGGAGCAATGGTGGAAAATTGTTTTGGGTTAAATCATATGGGTCAGTAACAGTAAGTAATAACCTTCTCATATTTGCTTCACTTCCCCAAGGAACAGCACACAATTGGCCAAAATAATTGGAAGGGAAAACTATCCATGAAGATAATTTCTCCGTCAAAACTATCCTTTTTAACTTCATTTTTTTGCTGGGATTTTGTTCATATGCTTAACCCTATTTGTAACGGGGGGGGGGGGGGCGTCGGATTCCGTCCCCCTCATATTTTTCGCAGATATCTCCAGAACGGCTGGGAGAAGGCCCATGAAATCTTGGGACTTTTCCCAAAACAGATTTTCACATATGGGGTCAAAATTTTGAGTTCTTAACCTCAACAGAGGCGGTTCCAGGACAAGGTTTCGGGTGGGTTCGGCGGCGACATTTGGCGATAATACGGAAATGCGATCTTCACGGTTTCTTCCTAACTACCTCAAGTGTGAAGGAGTTACATCGGTTTACGGTGATTGCACCAAGTGCAAATTAGTTGATGTGAATTAAATATCATAAAAATTGCATGGCAGAGGCGGTTTCAGGGGCTTGAAAGGGGGGGGGGGGGAGGTTCCAGGAAGTATTCAATGCTTGGCGGGAAGCCAATAGAGCAATGTAAGGGGCATGTATAGCTATCCAGATGTAAAAGATAGCTTCTGCTTCCATTATTTGCATAATGTATTACATATAGAGTTGCAGGGGTGTGTTCAGGCACATGCAAAGGGGGGTGACTGGCATGGTGATGACGATATGCCAGCGATTATGGCGCAATAGACGGTTAGCTTATAATGATATATGCACATATGAGGCCAGAAAAGGGAATACAGTCATTGTTTGCAGAGGCGCGCTCAGGAATGAAGAAAGGGAGTCATATTATTGCAAGGAAACTTTAAGAGGCGTGGGCCTACAATGACATAACATACTGCAGTTTTCGGATGAAACACGCACCACAGATGAAACACTACGAACGATTATAAGATAATAGGCGAGTCCAGGTAGGGTAAAAAGGGGGTAAGCAATGTGAATTGAAGTTGTAAGTGAAATAGTCACTGTTGACTAGTTAGTATCAAAATAGCGGATAATATACTTATCAAAGGGTCTTGCGCCTCCCCAGTTTGGATCCTGGATATGATGAAGTACAACATGCACAAAGGAACTATCTACGATCAGTAACTTATTTATAGTGCTGGGTAGCAACTTGCCTACGGTTAATATTTTTTTACAATTTGACCTCCCTTTTTCACTAACCTGGTACCGCCTATGGCAAAACAAATATGATTTATAACTGTTTTGTCTAATGTCACAATAAAATACCATTTAATTTATAAAAAAACAACATCAAAAAATGGTTTTATTACGCATTTACTGCACCCCCATATTGAGTGACCTGCACACGCCTATTGTTTTTGAATTTTCAGAAGTCACTGTCACATATCAATTTCCAATTCAATCTCTATCGATTCCCATTGGTTGTGTTAAAATCGGTTGATAAACATGACAGCTGTGTTGGATCACAAATACCACTACAATTTGTAGTGTTTGCCCCCCTGTTGCCTCCCTATCAAAAATGTAGATCTGTGTTTATTATTTAGAAATGTAGATCGTGTTAAGGGGAACCAAACGCCGTTTCATTTTTGAAAATCGGACTGGTAGATCTTGAGATCTGGGGGAGGGCGGAATCCGCCCCCCCCCCCCTGTTACAAATAGGGGTAGCCAGGAGCCTGTTACAAATTCTAGTTAAATAATAAATGGATGTGAAATTTGGAGTAATTTGCATACTTCTAATTATTTAGTTAGCTTGGTCAAAAATAAAAATGGTTTTATCTGCCTAGTATCCACCTGTAACTTGAAACTTCCTCATTGATTTCATTTAAATCATTTTTGTTTTGTCTCATTCAGGAGCATTCGATTTTTAATTTATTTCATTGAAGATGAAAATTGTAAGGAAAACCTAAGTTAAATGTTCTTAATAATTTCATTTAACATAAAATTGCAACAAACTTTTGGTCATGGGCTTTTGTCAGGTGAGAGATATTTACCCATGTCATTTCATGGGGTGCTGCATTCATATAAGGTTATCATTTTTATGTTCATCCATTACAAAAAGCAAATATTGTTATTATGTGTCTAAAATTTGTTTTTGTTGATGTTCATGTGAACCTTTTTCCTAGCTTTGTGTTTCCTATATGTTCCAAATCATATCCATGTTGTGTTTGTTATGCATACCATTTATGAAAGAAAGGAAGTAAACATTGTCTTATTTCAAGTCGCATGACTTTGTATATTTTACATTTAGTGTAATGTAGCACTTTAAGAAGGGTATTCTGTTCTTCATTGAGATGTTTTAAATCACTTTAACATTTTGTAACTAGAAGCACATCCATTCATATAGGTCACCATATCTTAGAACATGGGTCAAATTTGTGTATATTTATATTACCTGAAAGATGACATTTTCTGACAGTCCTCTTCAACTTCTCCAACAGTGTGTTTGATATTGTTATGCAATAAGTAGTTTTTAAGTTGGATTAAATAGTGTTCAAACACCCCACACATGAATAGTGTTAAATGTTGACCACCAGAACTGTGTAGGTTATAGAGGGAAAGGATGGTAGCACTACCAGAGGCAAGATTGCACCATGCAAAATCAAGGCAACTGGCCCCTCTCCTGCAACCCTTAACTGGTGGATCCCCACTAGAACCTCATAAATACCAACTGCTTTAAAGGGTACAAGCAAAGGGTAGTGCTGGTGGAGGCCAATGCTTGCAGCTTATACTCTGTAGAAGAGAAATTGTGAGAGACCCTGTTGGTGATAGTCCTCTGCTGACCCCATGCTGTTCTACTTCTGGCCCAACAGTTAACCAAGAAAATCAGAAAATAGTTTCTATATAGAAAGTCCTGATGACAAGAGGCGACGAAAATTCCTAGTAAGGCATAGCTGGAGGCATTTGAAAGAGAAACCACCTCACTACCAACTCACAAAAGAAAACTCACTGCCAATTTAGCCCCATGGCTATTAGTTGGAAAAGACTTGCTGTTAAAATGTACAGAGGGTGTCGGAAAAGGTCCGAATCGATGCTGCACCTGACAGGAGACGTGCTGTCGCGCAGTGCGAGTTCGAAACCTCATCAGCAATCTCTTACGGGACGTAAGAGCTTCCTGATGAGGTTCGAACGGAACAGGTTTCGTTTCGCACGACTCAACGACGGACGGTTTCTGAGTTGGGGATGTGGGGTCGTCCGACGGGGGTAGCACCGGCGAAACATCTGGGCCGTACTAGTAACTAGTTAGTAACTAGTAACAGGCGTACTAGTTAGCAAGGTGGACGAGCTCCTGCCGAGCGGGGCAGATGGCGCCGCTAGCTGCTGGCTGTAGGACCACCCAGGGATCAGGGCAGTGAAAACGGTACGGCAAGGGCATTGGCACAGTGCAACAATCGCAACATAGATACGATATTTCGTTGCTACGAAAACCCCTGTTTCGTTTGACATTTGTTTCGAATACGGAGAACTTAGATTCATTGCCGAACCGCGTAAGTCATAACTTATGTTTCGGACATGTAAGCTGGTGTCAAAAGCTATGGACCATTGGCACCTCTTATCAGCAAGTATCGGCAATGCCAGTCACTCTCCGCCGGTTAGCGTCAGCCTTTTTTTGTCCGAGCACTATTTGTCGGGGATCCTTCGCCTTACAACCCATTGCCTGCAGATGGAATGCGGGCACTTGTGACATACGTGCCATTCTCCTCGGCAGATGGTCAGATAGTGATGTAACAGAGCGGCAGACATGCTGTGCCGTCCGGTCATGGGTCTTCTGCGCGTCTGCCGCTGGCAGTGTCCTCTCCTGGCACGACAGCTCAGCTCGGCTCAGCTGGCACATGCCCTTAGGCCATTCTACTTTGTAGTGCACCCAGACTTGTTCCACCAGTATCCTGAACAAAAGGTAGGCATATTTTGGAAATGTTTATGTGTCCATCCCTTATGTCCAAATAGTACGTTATAAGTTCTTTCGTGTTTTTTGTTTGTCGATAATCTATATTGTCATCAGCAATGTCATTGTTGCAGGACAAGCTTCATATTCATGCACATCTTTGTCGATAATAGTTTGCTGTTTTGTGTTTCGCTATTTGCTGTGTGATCTGGAAAGTATAGGTATTTTGTCAAACTGGTCTTACCCGTTTGGTAATAGGCCTTACTTCTCTTTAAGAATGTCAACGAGGGTTCTCTGCAATATCTTCAAGCTCACCTTGACAAGCTGATCAACTCGAAAAGGGTGTCGCCTAGCACGATAACATTTTACGTCCGTGATGTGAAGAAAAGGGAAAACAGCACACAAGGTAAGACGGTCTGGAGGTGTAGCGGCCAGCGGGTAACAGACGAACGCGTACCATCGTCATATATAGCATATCGCTGCTGGTTGCATCCGCATAGGTGACAGACGTTTTTAAGTTGAAGGTAGATGTCAAGGAACAGTAACTAAGAACAATGTCGACACAATGAACATTGAGCAACCATGACGAGCAATCATGACGGGCCGTATTTAACGCAATCATGACGAAACCGTATCAGAGTATTGCACTGTGAAATTGTTAGATTCGACGCTTCACTACTGAAAGTAACGTTATAAGTACGGAAGTACCGCTGCTCTCTCCGAAGTTGCCGCAGCGTTCAGCTACACCCCCTGTTTATCATCCCACGTGTCACCTCTGCACCGCTCCCCCGGTACCCGACGTGTCCCTCAGTATGGTCTGTGCCTCCCCTCAGCACCCCTGTATGTGTCCTTAGCGCACCCCTGTGTCCCCAGCTGCTCCGGCGGCGGTGCAGATCTCTCTGGCGCCCGACCTGCAGCGGACGGTGCGCGCCGTCCTGGAGAAGTGCTGCCTACCCACCACCTACCTGGACAGTCTGCCGCGCCCCCGGCCCCGCGTCCGACCGCCCCAACCACCGCGACCCGCACACCCGCTGGACGACCTGTTCGGAGAGATGGGCGCCGAGCCGGAGGCGCCGCCGCAGCGGCCCGAGACGACCCTGTTGTGAGTGGCGGGTGAGAGGGCGAGGGTGCAGTGGTGGGATGGGGAGGGTGAGGGTACAGGGTGTGGGGGAGGGTGATGGGGCGTGATGTGTGCTACGTTTGCAGGGTTGTATGTATCTTGAGTGGGACGAAGTTAATTTTAGAGTACGTTTGGAGGGTTGCGATACATTCCTAATGCTGCTTGTGTATGCCGTCAACTGCTGACGTACGCTAGGCCACACAATCATCGGCCAGGCAACCATTTCATAGACATTTATCGATGGTTCCCTGTCGCCCTGGCTTGGTTTTATACGTCCCACACTCTAACCACCGCCCCCCCCCCCCCCCCCCCCCCCCCCGTCAGCACGTGGCTGGCGCGGACGGGCGGCGAGACCCGGCGGCGGGCGGCCGCCTCTGCCCGCACCCGCTCCGAGATCGGCCGGCTGCGCGGCGCGCTCGTCTCGCGCCTGCAGCTGGAGGCGCTCCAGTGGCGCTGCGGCTGGGGCGCCGAGCACTTCCGCGGCTGTCTGAGGAGCTTCAACACGCTGGTCAACCACCACCCGGAGGTCAGCGAGCTGCTCAGAGGTGCGCGGTGTGGCGGGCGGGCGGGCGGGGGAGGAGACGAGGTGTGGGTACAGTGGGGTACGATGTACAGCATTGTAATAGACTGGCAAAGCGCGATTAATTAGTTATCATTCCGGATTTTAGTACGCTTAGTTGTTTTCGTTGGGCTTGATATTTGTCACGGACCGTACGTGAATTCTTTGACCCCCTCACTATCTGACGGGTTTCGTGAGTTCCACTGTGGAACATAGGTTGGCAGTGTGTACCGAGGATGAGTTATTATGTCGCCTCCTCTCCCTCCTCTCCCTCATCTCCCTCCTCTCCCTCCTCTCCCTCATCTCCCTCATCCCCCTCATCTCCCTCATCTCCCTCATCTCCCTCATCTCCCTCATCTCCCTCATCTCCCTCATCTCCCTCATCTCCCTCATCTCCCTCATCTCCCTCATCTCCCTCATCTCCCTCATATCCCTCCTCTCCCTCCTCTCCCTCATCTCCCTCGGTCCACCACGTCTATGACTGTTCTGTCCGTTGCACCCGCCTCTGCCTGGCTCGCAGGCAAGACAGTGGTGTTCGGTAACGAGTCGGGCGTCAGCCTGGACGGCCACCTGATCCTCAACAGCGGCGAGGTCGTCACCAACTGGATCAACGTGATCCGACGCTGCGCCGACGACAAGCTCTACCTGCAGAAGGTGCCGCACCTGCAGCGCGCCCTCTCCCGGCACCTGCGGGACATTCAGGTGGTACACAGGTCAGGACAGGCCGGACGGTGGCTCGCAGGTGTGAAGCAGGGTCAGATGCGAGGTCAGGGTGGAGGGTTGGTGACGGTGTGGCACTGGAGGGCCCGAGAGACCCGAGTTGAAGGTGACCAGAATGACGTATGGTCAGGGCAGGCCGGACGGTGGCTCGCAGGTGTGAAGCAGGGTCAGATGCGAGGTCAGGGTGGAGGGTTGGTGACTGTGTGGCACTGGAGGGCCCGAGAGACCCGAGTTGAAGGTGACCAGAATGACGCATGGTGAGGACAGGCCGGACGGTGGCTCGCAGGTGTGAAGCAGGGTCAGATGCGAGGTCAGGGTGGAGGGTTGGCGACTGTGTGGCACTGGAGGGCCCGAGAGACCCGAGTTGAAGGTGACCAGAATGACGCATGGTGAGGACAGGCCGGACGGTGGCTCGCAGGTGTGAAGCAGGGTCAGATGCGAGGTCAGGGTGGAGGGTTGGTGACTGTGTGGCACTGGAGGGCCCGAGAGACCCGAGTTGAAGGTGACCAGAATGACGCATGGTGAGGACAGGCCGGACGGTGGCTCGCAGGTGTGAAGCAGGGTCAGATGCGAGGTCAGGGTGGAGGGTTGGTGACTGTGTGGCACTGGAGGGCCCGAGAGACCCGAGTTGAAGGTGACCAGAATGACGCATGGTGAGGACAGGCCGGACGGTGGCTCGCAGGTGTGAAGCAGGGTCAGATGCGAGGTCAGGGTGGAGGGTTGGTGACTGTGTGGCACTGGAGGGCCCGAGAGACCCGAGTTGAAGGTGACCAGAATGATGCATGGTGCTGGTTCGGTTTGCTAATGAAGGGCCGGTTCTCGTCGTATATAATTCACTGGTGGCACACGCTGTAACTGTCAGCGGAATATACAGCTGGCACTCAGCCTGCTGCTGCCTGATACCACTCAGTCTTTTGTATTTAAAATAAAAAAGAAAGAAAATTGCGGCTTTATTCGCACATGGAACTCGCTGGCCACCATGGTATCCCGTCTGGAAGTTCCAGCCCACCACCATGGTAACGCCGCTTCTCTCCCGTCAGGAAGATCCAGCCCATCACTATGGTAACACCGCTTCTCTCCCGTCAGGAAGTTCCAGCCCATCACCATGGTAACGAGCTATGAGCAGCAGCTGCGCCGCCTGGTGACGAGCATGGGAGACTTCTGGGGCAGCCACGGCTACCCGCGCTCCTGGCCTGACGAACTCGGCCACCTCCAGCTGGTGGTCGAATCGTGAGCCACCTTACTAACACGCTCCTGGTTCCGGTGTTATAACTTTGTCAGGTTGCAAGGGAGAGTGCGATGTTTGTTATTACTTATTGGGAGCTGCCTTTGGGTTTCCGTGTTCTCAGGGTAATATTATGAGATGCTGTATAGTCCATTGCGTTGTTTCCGATCCCAAACCTAGATATTGTGAGCGTGGGTCAATATTGTTTTGTGAGTCATCAGTGCAGTTGTCGAACTCTAAGAAGCCTACTGGAGTCGCTGGCTGCCGCCTGTCGTCTTCCTGCATGTCCAGTTCAGCTGGGAGGGAGAGAGGGAGAGAGGGAGAGAGGGAGAGAGGGGAGAGAGGAGAGAGGGAGAGAGGGAGAGAGGGAGAGAGGGAGAGAGGGAGAGAGGGAGGGAGGGAGGGAGGGAGGGGAGGGGAGGGAGGGAGGGAGGGAGGGAGGGAGGGAGGGAGGGAGGGAGGGACGAGAGAGAGAGAGAGACGAGAGAGAGAGAGAGAGAGAGAGAGAGAGAGAGAGAGAGAGAGAGAGAGAGAGAGGGGAGGGAGGGGAGGGAGGGAGGGAGGGAGGGAGGGAGGGAGGGAGGGGAGGGAGGGAGGGAGGGAGGGACGGACGGACGGACGGACGGACGGACGGACGGACGGACGGACGGACGGACGGACGGACGGACGGACGGACGGACGGACGGACGGACGGACGGACGGACGGACGGACGGACGGACGGACGGACGGACGGACGGACGGACGGACGGACGGACGGACGGACGGACGGACGGACGGACGGACGGACGGACGGAAGGACGGACGGACGGACGGACGGTGTCAGGTGCCGTGTGTAACCCACTGAAGACACCCCCAATGTCCCGTCTGTCGGCAGAGAGTCGGGCCCGCTGTTTCTGTCTCCGATGGGTCAGATCATCGCTCCATCCTCGTGTCCTCCCTCACTGCTGGTGAGTGGGGATCTCAGTCGTACCGGGCGGCGCGGGGATCGACACAGGCAACATAAACGTGCTGAGCACTGAGTGAGCAGTCCAGTGTTTTGTGACTGCGGAACTCGAGACCCGACACTCTCAGGACTGTTGAGCAGTGTATGTCAATATTCCTGTTATCAGTATGAAATGTAACGAGCAACTGCAATCGAAAACAAAGGCTCTCCCTGGTATCTGTCAGGCGCGGTTGATCTTAATGTCATGGATACAATACCTATATCTAGTGTTTTGGCTATTCAACCTTCACATTGAACGGCAATTATCGAGCAGTGTTGCTCATTGTTCTCTTAGCAGACGTTTACTGGGACAGGATGTCTCCGCCATTTCGGTTCTAGGGCTGCGACGATTCTCTTCATTTTTTTTTCTCACCGCGTCCGGAGTTGTGCTTCGATGCTGAATGTCGTACATTTGGTCATTTTCAGGTGCGGTACATCACCGACTGTATGGGGGAGGCAGAGCAGAAACTGGACGAATATACCCGGTGAGTTCGCTGGGTCACCGGGCGGTCCGAGTCATAGGAATACCACCATTTAGCTGAGAGACCTGACCTGACCTGAGCGGGCCAACAGCCGGTCAAGGCAAATGTCGTTCGACGTCCTGCGGTTTGTTGTTTGCATCGGTTTGTAGCGATGACCTGAAATCTGCCATGATAGGTCACCACACGCCTACTACCGCCTCCGGTAGACTGACCCCCACCCCACCACACGCCTACTACCGCCTCCGGTAGAGACTGACCAGTGACCCCACCACACGCCTACTACCGCCTCCGGTAGAGACTGACCAGTGACCCCACCACACGCCTACTACCGCCTCCGGTAGAGACTGACCAGTGACCCCACCACACGCCTACTACCACCTCCGGTAGAGACTGACCCCACCCCATCACACGCCTACTACCGCCTCCGGTAGAGACTGACCAGTGACCCCACCACACGCCTACTACCGCCTCCGGTAGAGACTGACCAGTGACCCCACCACACGCCTACTACCGCCTCCGGTAGAGACTGACCAGTGACCCCACCACACGCCTACTACCGCCTCCGGTAGAGACTGACCCCACCCCATCACACGCCTACTACCGCCTCCGGTAGAGACTGACCAGTGACCCCACCACACGCCTACTACCGCCTCCGGTAGAGACTGACCAGTGACCCCACCACACACCTACTACCGCCTCCGGTAGAGACTGACCAGTGACCCCACCACACGCCTACTACCGCCTCCGGTAGAGACTGACCAGTGACCCCACCACACGCCTACTACCGCCTCCGGTAGAGACTGACCAGTGACCCCACCACACGCCTACTACCGCCTCCGGTAGAGACTGACCAGTGACCCCACCACACGCCTACTACCGCCTCCGGTAGAGACTGACCAGTGACCCCACCACACGCCTACTACCGCCTCCGGTAGAGACTGACCAGTGACCCCACCACACGCCTACTACCACCTCCGGTAGAGACTGACCCCACCCCATCACACGCCTACTACCGCCTCCGGTAGAGACTGACCAGTGACCCCACCACACGCCTACTACCGCCTCCGGTAGACTGACCCCCACCCCACCACACGCCTACTACCGCCTCCGGTAGAGACTGACCAGTGACCCCACCACACGCCTACTACCGCCTCCGGTAGAGACTGACCAGTGACCCCACCACACGCCTACTACCGCCTCCGGTAGAGACTGACCAGTGACCCCACCACACGCCTACTACCACCTCCGGTAGAGACTGACCCCACCCCATCACACGCCTACTACCGCCTCCGGTAGAGACTGACCAGTGACCCCACCACACGCCTACTACCGCCTCCGGTAGAGACTGACCAGTGACCCCACCACACGCCTACTACCGCCTCCGGTAGAGACTGACCAGTGACCCCACCACACGCCTACTACCGCCTCCGGTAGAGACTGACCAGTGACCCCACCACACGCCTACTACCGCCTCCGGTAGAGACTGACCAGTGACCCCACCACACGCCTACTACCGCCTCCGGTAGAGACTGACCAGTGACCCCACCACACGCCTACTACCGCCTCCGGTAGAGACTGACCAGTGACCCCACCACACGCCTACTACCGCCTCCGGTAGAGACTGACCAGTGACCCCACCACACGCCTACTACCGCCTCCGGTAGAGACTGACCAGTGACCCCACCACACGCCTACTACCGCCTCCGGTAGAGACTGACCAGTGACCCCACCACACGCCTACTACCGCCTCCGGTAGAGACTGACCAGTGACCCCACCACACGCCTACTACCGCCTCCGGTAGAGACTGACCAGTGACCCCACCACACGCCTACTACCGCCTCCGGTAGAGACTGACCAGTGACCCCACCACACGCCTACTACCGCCTCCGGTAGAGACTGACCAGTGACCCCACCACACGCCTACTACCGCCTCCGGTAGAGACTGACCAGTGACCCCACCACACGCCTACTACCGCCTCCGGTAGAGACTGACCAGTGACCCCACCACACGCCTACTACCGCCTCCGGTAGAGACTGACCAGTGACCCCACCACACGCCTACTACCGCCTCCGGTAGAGACTGACCAGTGACCCCACCACACGCCTACTACCGCCTCCGGTAGAGACTGACCAGTGACCCCACCACACGCCTACTACCGCCTCCGGTAGAGACTGACCAGTGACCCCACCACACGCCTACTACCGCCTCCGGTAGAGACTGACCAGTGACCCCACCACACGCCTACTACCGTCTCCGGTAGAGACTGACCAGTGACCCCACCACACGCCTACTACCGCCTCCGGTAGAGACTGACCAGTGACCCCACCACACGCCTACTACCGCCTCCGGTAGAGACTGACCAGTGACCCCACCACACGCCTACTACCCGCCTCCGGTAGAGACTGACCAGTGACCCCACCACACGCCTACTACCGCCTCCGGTAGAGACTGACCAGTGACCCCACCACACGCCTACTACCGCCTCCGGTAGAGACTGACCAGTGACCCCACCACACGCCTACTACCGCCTCCGGTAGAGACTGACCAGTGACCCCACCACACGCCTACTACCGCCTCCGGTAGAGACTGACCAGTGACCCCACCACACGCCTACTACCGCCTCCGGTAGAGACTGACCAGTGACCCCACCACACGCCTACTACCGCCTCCGGTAGAGACTGACCAGTGACCCCACCACACGCCTACTACCGCCTCCGGTAGAGACTGACCAGTGACCCCACCACACGCCTACTACCGCCTCCGGTAGAGACTGACCAGTGACCCCACCACACGCCTACTACCGCCTCCGGTAGAGACTGACCAGTGACCCCACCACACGCCTACTACCGCCTCCGGTAGAGACTGACCAGTGACCCCACCACACGCCTACTACCGCCTCCGGTAGAGACTGACCAGTGACCCCACCACACGCCTACTACCGCCTCCGGTAGAGACTGACCAGTGACCCCCACCACACGCCTACTACCGCCTCCGGTAGAGACTGACCAGTGACCCCACCACACGCCTACTACCGCCTCCGGTAGAGACTGACCAGTGACCCCACCACACGCCTACTACCGCCTCCGGTAGAGACTGACCAGTGACCCCACCACACGCCTACTACCGCCTCCGGTAGAGACTGACCAGTGACCCCACCACACGCCTACTACCGCCTCCGGTAGAGACTGACCAGTGACCCCACCACACGCCTACTACCGCCTCCGGTAGAGACTGACCAGTGACCCCACCACACGCCTACTACCGCCTCCGGTAGAGACTGACCAGTGACCCCACCACACGCCTACTACCGCCTCCGGTAGAGACTGACCAGTGACCCCACCACACGCCTACTACCGCCTCCGGTAGAGACTGACCAGTGACCCCACCACACGCCTACTACCGCCTCCGGTAGAGACTGACCAGTGACCCCACCACACGCCTACTACCGCCTCCGGTAGAGACTGACCAGTGACCCCACCACACGCCTACTACCGCCTCCGGTAGAGACTGACCAGTGACCCCACCACACGCCTACTACCGCCTCCGGTAGAGACTGACCAGTGACCCCCACCACACGCCTACTACCGCCTCCGGTAGAGACTGACCAGTGACCCCACCACACGCCTACTACCGCCTCCGGTAGAGACTGACCAGTGACCCCACCACCCTGCCAGGCTGTCCGGGGAGGAGGCGGCCGTGACGACCAAGTGCGCCGCGGCGCTCGGTCTGCATCATCTGGAGAAGCACGACAACATCCTGCCGCAGCAGATGGTGGCCTGCTGCCGCCGGCTGCTGGCGCACCGACACCGGCTGGCGCCGCTGCTCGCCGGCTGGCACATAGCGGTGGCGCACTACTACGACGTGTCCGGAGACGGCGTCTGCACCCTGCCCTGGGACTGGCTCGACTGAGCCGCCGGCGGGAACTGGCTAGACTGAGCCGCCCGTGTGTCAGGGGGGGGGGGGGGGGGGGGGGCACTGTGGCAGTCAGAGGTGTGTCACCGGGTTGGCCTCTGTGTCTGAGTGTGGCCCGTTTTACTGATCTGACAGGTAGTTTGTGACTCACCGTTCAGAGCTGCGACCTTTGTTGCCAGGCGAGGAGCGGGGAAGATAAGTGGCGAGCCTCACAGTAGGCCGCACAACAACAGATATGACACTCACTACAGGCCGCACAACAGTATGCCAGTCAGTCAGCCTTTTGACAACAACGTGCCATATATGTAGAGGAGGGGGGTCACGTTCTAAGCAACTTACAAGGGGCAATACATGACTGACGGAGGAAGAGAGGCCGTGAGAGAAGAGATGGGAGAGTCGCCTAGCGGCCAAACACGAGTTCTCAGGTATATGTCTTCTAAGAGAGGGACCGATCAATTGACCCGCACGTGCTTATATACTTATCAGTGGTGTTTACCTCTCGTGATGATAGAACTGACATTGTGAATTGTGTTGTTTCTCTGACAAATATATTGCCATGATTCGGCGTTACCACAGTGCCGTTACCAAGTTGTTACTGTGTAACAGACCGAGGCTGATTTCAGTATTACCGCTGACTCCCAAGTTTTCCATCGCTGTGCGTACCCGACGTTCTTTAAAATAAATCTACATTTAAGTAAATGTTTAAACGTCTATATAGCACAAAACAAGGCGAATTTTACACGAAATAGTTCGGAAATCTGAAGTCGTTCATTTTACAATGTAAACCATTTGTGTGGTGGATGCCCCTGGAATATATATATTGTTTAGCTGCTTACTTTTCTTGGGAGTGTTTGCTGCTAATATATCAGTCGCTGTAAACATGTGATAGCCCAGAGGAGGGATGGGGTGGGAACTGATACATTTTAACTTTATTTGGGAGGATCGTGGGTGACATCACACAGTGCGAAGTAGCGATGCAGACATGAAAACTGACAAGTCGAGCGGATGAATGTGAGCAGTAGCAGTCTTCTCGATATGTGTTGGAATCTTGGTAGTAGGTAATAGGTTAGCTGTTAGTGCCTTTGCTTTGAAGCATTGGCGCGGGAACTAGGGAAAATTTGTGGGACGACGTGGCGGTCCTGGGACAATAGGAGACATACGATATCCGCCGGTCCCCGCGAGGTCCTGGGACAATAGGAGACACGATATCCGCCGGTCTCCGCGAGGTCCTGGGACAATAGGAGACATACGATATCCGCCGGTCCCCGCGAGGTCCTGGGACAATAGGAGACATACGATATCCGCCGGTCTCCGCGAGGTCCTGGGACAATAGGAGACACACGATAGCCGCCGGTCCCCGCGAGGTCCTGGGACAATAGGAGACACACGATAGCCGCCGGTCCCCGCGAAGTCCTGGGACAATAGGAGACATACGATATCCGCCGGTCCCCGCGAGGTCCTGGGACAATAGGAGACATACGATATCCGCCGGTCCCCGCGAGGTCCTGGGACAATAGGAGACATACGATATCCGCCGGTCTCCGCGAGGTCCTGGGACAATAGGAGACACACGATAGCCGCCGGTCCCCGCGAGGTCCTGGGACAATAGGAGGCATACGATATCCGCCGGTCTCCGCGAGGTCCTGGGACAATAGGAGACATACGATATCCGCCGGTCTCCGCGAGGTCCTGGGACAATAGGAGACACGATAGCCGCCGGTCCCCGCGAGGTCCTGGGACAATAGGAGGCATACGATATCCGCCGGTCTCCGCGAAGTCCTGGGACAATAGGAGACACACGATAGCCGCCGGTCCTGGGACAATAGGAGACATACGATATCCGCCGGTCTCCGCGAGGTCCTGGGACAATAGGAGACACACGATAGCCGCCGGTCCCCGCGAGGTCCTGGGACAATAGGAGGCATACGATATCCGCCGGTCTCCGCGAAGTCCTGGGACAATAGGAGACACACGATATCCGCCGGTCCCCGCGAGGTCCTGGGACAATAGGAGACACACGATATCCGCCGGTCCTGGGACAATAGGAGACATACGATATCCGCCGGTCTCCGCGAGGTCCTGGGACAATAAGAGACATACGATATCCGCCGGTCCCCGCGAGGTCCTGGGACAATAGGAGACATACGATATCCGCCGGTCCCCGCGAGGTCCTGGGACAATAGGAGACATACGATATCCGCCGGTCTCCGCGAAGTCTGGGACAATAGGAGACACACGATAGCCGCCGGTCTCCGCATCGGCTCCTCCTGCTGCCGGTAGTTGACATTTCGCCAGTCGTTCTGTATCTCCAGCTGTCGATAGTTGACATTTCGCCAGTCGTTCTGTATCTCCATCCGCCGGTAGTTGACATTTCGACAGTCGTTCTGTATCTCCATCTGCCGGCAGTTCCCATTTCGCCAGTCGTTCTGTGTCTCCATCTGCCGGTAGTTGACATTTCGCCAGTCGTTCTGTGTCTCCTGCTGCCGGTAGTTGACATTTCGCCAGTCGTTCTGTGTCTCCTGCTGCCAGTAGTTGACATTTCGCCAGTCGTTCTGTCTCCATCTGCTGGTAGTTGACATTTCGCCAGTCGTTCTGTATCTCCATCTGCCGATAGTTGACATTTCGCCAGTCGTTCTGTATCTCCATCTGCCGGTAGTTGACATTTCGCCAGTCGTTCTGTATGGATGTACAGCTGAGTTCCCGTGTGTTGATCAGATGACCCTGCTCTCCAGATGTGTCTGTAACATGGTACCTCGCGCTAACTGAACCCACCAGCCACCTACAAACCAGTATCGTAGAATATTTCAACAGAAACCTGCTGCGAGGACCGGACAGAGCCTTCTGTGAAACGCTCGATGCCAGGGGCAGTGTCATGTCCTCTGCATGTGTGGACGTCAAACAGGCGAGCTGCTTGGGTTCTGCGAGTGATAGTGCACGTATTTTTCAGTCGTAGATGAGTTGGCTGGTTTCCTAAATACATGTGCGCGAGGCAACCAGTGTTCAGTCATATCAGATGACTACCCATGGTCACAGCGCTATTTCATGAACGTATATGAAAAGAAAAAACCGTGATAAACAATCGAGCTGTACCAATTTGACGTAGAAAGTTTATTAACTAAGTGTTAAGTCACAACGGCAATGAAGTAACAATACAACAGGATGCTTTTCTGCACGAACCTAACACCGACTTCAACCAACTTGTAGAAAGCTTAGCATATCACCAACAAGAAATTCGAGGAAAAACCTATTTCCACTGACGCCGTGTAAAGAGCGTCGCAAAATTTCCCACGTCACTTAAATCAGCAACTGACAGTGACACTTCCAAACAATTCACTGTGGGCGGGAAGCAGGCCTTTGCTTTGATGAGATAACTTGTAACTGTTGACTTTCGAACGAAAAAGGACAAAGCACGGGATACCTGCCTGTGTGCCATCCCGGGAAGACTTCCAACTTCTGACCTCAACAAGCCACGTGTTTAACACGTTCGAGCACCCCTCCACCCGCACTCAACCGTTCCACTGTGCTGAAAACACCCCTCTGTCCTCCACACCACCTTTCACACCTCCCGACCACCGAGGGTCCTCATCCGCACGGCGCACGGTTTTATTATTTATTGGGGTTTTAGGGCGCGCCGACTCCAGGTCAATTTGCGCGGCACGGCACACTGCCCATCACCCAGCCGTATCGCCATCGCAGCAGTCAGAACTGCAGTGTCCTAGGATTGCTTTGAAGCCAGGGTGCGGAGTGGAAAATTCAGCCGAAAAATAACCAGAGTGGAAAATTCAGCTTAAAAAAGACCATATTATGTACTTGGCTTTGCCAAAACTCACCATCAGAATCAGCTGTTACAAATGAATATACTTCCCTAACGTGTTTTTTTTCTTCATTCACAGGTTAATTTTAGCATTAGTAATATCAGTGTTAGGGTTATAGTTATCCAATACATCTTGATTTAGGGAGTGGAAAATTCACAGTTAAACTGGGGGAAAGGGTGGCAAAAATATTACCCACAGGGTGTCGTTTTCCACCCAAATTGTGCAATCCTAGGACACTGGTCAGCAGACAGGCAGCGTATCACCTATCACCACTGCGCCGCCGGCGTCAGCGGAGTCCGCGGCGTCGGCGGAGTCAGCGGCCGCCAGACGCGCTGCTACCGTCGGCGGCCGTCAGTCGGCGTCGCTGTCGTCGGCGGCGGTGGCGACGCGGGTCGAGTTGTAGTGCTCGCCCAGGCCGTACATGTGCCGGTGGTAGGCGATGAGAAGGGGCTCGCCGGGCCGGCCGGGGCCCAGCAGCACCGGCGCGCCCTCCGCCTGCACCACCTCAATGGTGCGGCCCAGCGCCGCAGACAGCGCCGCCACCTGAACACAGACAGACAGGCAGACGGCGTTAGTATACCGGCGAACAGTGCCACCACCTATAACAGACGACGTTAGTATATCGGCGAACAGTGCCACCACCTATAACAGTGCCACCACCTATAACAGACGGCGTTAGTATACCGGCGAACAGTGCCACCACCTATAACAGACGACGTTAGTATATCGGCGAACAGTGCCACCACCTATAACAGACGGCGTTAGTATACCGGCGAACAGTGCCACCACCTATAACAGACGGCGTTAGTATACCGGCAACAGTGACACCACCTATAACAGACGGCGTTAGTATACCGGCGAACAGTGCCACCACCTATAACAGTGCCACCACCTATAACAGACGACGTTAGTATACCGGCGAACAGTGACACCACCTATAACAGACGGCGTTAGTATACCGGCGAACAGTGACACCACCTATAACAGACGGCGTTAGTATATCGGCGAACAGTGCCACCACCTATAACAGACGGCGTTAGTATATCGGCGAACAGTGCCACCACCTATAACAGACGGCGTTAGTATATCGGCGAACAGTGCCACCACCTATAACAGACGGCGTTAGTATATCGGCGAACAGTGCCACCACCTATAACAGACGGCGTTAGTATATCGGCGAACAGTGCCACCACCTATAACAGACGGCGTTAGTATATCGGCGAACAGTGCCACCACCTATAACAGACGGCGTTAGTATATCGGCGAACAGTGCCACCACCTATAACAGACGGCGTTAGTATACCGGTGAACAGTGCCACCACCTATAACAGACGGCGTTAGTATACCGGTGAACAGTGCCACCACCTATAACAGACGGCGTTAGTATACCGGCGAACAGTACCACCACCTATAACAGACGGCGTTAGTATACCGGCGAACAGTGCCACCACCTATAACAGACGTTAGTATACCGGCGAACAGTGCCACCACCTATAACAGACGGCGTTAGTATACCGGCGAACAGTGCCACCACCTATAACAGACGGCGTTAGTATACCGGCAACAGTGCCACCACCTATAACAGACGGCGTTAGTATACCGGCGAACAGTACCACCACCTATAACAGACGGCGTTAGTATACCGGCGAACAGTGCCACCACCTATAACAGACGGCGTTAGTATACCGGCGAACAGTGACACCACCTATAACAGACGGCGTTAGTATACCGGCGAACAGTGCCACCACCTATAACAGACGTTAGTATACCGGCGAACAGTGACACCACCTATAACAGACGGCGTTAGTATACCGGCGAACAGTGCCACCACCTATAACAGACGTTAGTATACCGGCGAACAGTGACACCACCTATAACAGACGGCGTTAGTATACCGGCGAACAGTGCCACCACCTATAACAGACGGCGTTAGTATACCGGCGAACAGTGACACCACCTATAACAGACGGCGTTAGTATACCGGCGAACAGTGACACCACCTATAACAGTGCCACCACCTATAACAGACGTTAGTATACCGGCGAACAGTGACACCACCTATAACAGTGCCACCACCTATAACAGACGGCGTTAGTATATCGGCGAACAGTGCCACCACCTATAACAGACGGCGTTAGTATACCGGCGAACAGTGCCACCACCTATAACAGACGTTAGTATACCGGCGAACAGTGACACCACCTATAACAGACGGCGTTAGTATACCGGCGAACAGTGACACCACCTATAACAGACGGCGTTAGTATACCGGCGAACAGTGCCACCACCTATAACAGACGTTAGTATACCGGCGAACAGTGACACCACCTATAACAGACGGCGTTAGTATACCGGCGAACAGTGACACCACCTATAACAGACGTTAGTATACCGGCGAACAGTGCCACCACCTATAACAGACGGCGTTAGTATACCGGCGAACAGTGCCACCACCTATAACAGACGGCGTTAGTATACCGGCGAACAGTGACACCACCTATAACAGACGGCGTTAGTATACCGGCGAACAGTGACACCACCTATAACAGACGTTAGTATACCGGCGAACAGTGCCACCACCTATAACAGACGGCGTTAGTATACCGGCGAACAGTGACACCACCTATAACAGACGTTAGTATACCGGCGAACAGTGCCACCACCTATAACAGACGGCGTTAGTATACCGGCGAACAGTGCCACCACCTATAACAGACGGCGTTAGTATACCGGCGAACAGTGCCACCACCTATAACAGACGGCGTTAGTATACCGGCGAACAGTGCCACCACCTATAACAGACGGCGTTAGTATACCGGCGAACAGTGACACCACCTATAACAGACGTTAGTATACCGGCGAACAGTGACACCACCTATAACAGACGGCGTTAGTATACCGGCGAACAGTGCCACCACCTATAACAGACGGCGTTAGTATACCGGCGAACAGTGACACCACCTATAACAGACGTTAGTATACCGGCGAACAGTGACACCACCTATAACAGACGGCGTTAGTATACCGGCGAACAGTACCACCACCTATAACAGACGGCGTTAGTATACCGGCGAACAGTGCCACCACCTATAACAGACGGCGTTAGTATACCGGCGAACAGTGCCACCACCTATAACAGACGGCGTTAGTATACCGGCGAACAGTGCCACCACCTATAACAGTGCCACCACCTATAACAGACGGCGTTAGTATACCGGCGAACAGTGCCACCACCTATAACAGTGCCACCACCTATAACAGACGGCGTTAGTATACCGGCGAACAGTGCCACCACCTATAACAGACGGCGTTAGTATATCGGCGAACAGTGCCACCACCTATAACAGACGGCGTTAGTATACCGGTGAACAGTGCCACCACCTATAACAGACGGCGTTAGTATACCGGCGAACAGTGCCACCACCTATAACAGTGCCACCACCTATAACAGTGCCACCACCTATAACAGACGACGTTAGTATACCGGCGAACAGTGCCACCACCTATAACAGACGGCGTTAGTATACCGGCGAACAGTGCCACCACCTATAACAGACGGCGTTAGTATACCGGCGAACAGTGACACCACCTATAACAGACGGCGTTAGTATACCGGCGAACAGTGACACCACCTATAACAGACGTTAGTATACCGGCGAACAGTGACACCACCTATAACAGACGGCGTTAGTATACCGGCGAACAGTGACACCACCTATAACAGACGGCGTTAGTATACCGGCGAACAGTGCCACCACCTATAACAGACGGCGTTAGTATACCGGCGAACAGTGCCACCACCTATAACAGACGGCGTTAGTATACCGGCGAACAGTGACACCACCTATAACAGACGGCGTTAGTATACCGGCGAACAGTGCCACCACCTATAACAGACGTTAGTATACCGGCGAACAGTGACACCACCTATAACAGACGGCGTTAGTATACCGGCGAACAGTGACACCACCTATAACAGACGGCGTTAGTATACCGGCGAACAGTGCCACCACCTATAACAGACGGCGTTAGTATACCGGCGAACAGTGACACCACCTATAACAGACGGCGTTAGTATACCGGCGAACAGTGCCACCACCTATAACAGACGTTAGTATACCGGCGAACAGTGACACCACCTATAACAGACGGCGTTAGTATACCGGCGAACAGTGCCACCACCTATAACAGACGGCGTTAGTATACCGGCGAACAGTGCCACCACCTATAACAGACGGCGTTAGTATACCGGCGAACAGTGCCACCACCTATAACAGACGGCGTTAGTATACCGGCAACAGTGACACCACCTATAACAGACGCCGTTAGTATACCGGCGAACAGTGCCACCACCTATAACAGACGGCGTTAGTATACCGGCGAACAGTGCCACCACCTATAACAGACGGCGTTAGTATACCGGCGAACAGTGACACCACCTATAACAGACGGCGTTAGTATACCGGCGAACAGTGACACCACCTATAACAGACGGCGTTAGTATACCGGCGAACAGTGCCACCACCTATAACAGACGTTAGTATACCGGCGAACAGTGACACCACCTATAACAGACACACATACAGCACACGCATTTTAAAGGGAATAGTTAACCTTTAACATGGGGTTTTGAACTGAGATAGCAGATTTGTAGAGCAGATCTCAAAATGGGTTGTGTGAGATAAAAAAAATCAGCTCCCTACGTTAAGTAATTTCGACACAGGACTAGTGGGCCCCTTTTAGAAGAAGTTTCATTTCCCCGAAACTTGTTTCGAGTCCTCACAACGGTGGTTTACGTTACAAGTGTTAGGTAGAGGCAGCGTTCCTTTGCGTCCGTATATTCGGTACCTGTACGTCCGCTCATCTCCAGCGCCAGGTCACAATTATCCGCCGCCCCGGATCTCCAGCGCCAGGTCACAATTATCCGCCGCCCCCGGCTCTCCAGCGCCAGGTCACAATTACCCGCCGCCCCCGGATCTCCAGCGCCAGGTCACAATTACCCGCCGCCCCCGGCTCTCCAGCGTCAGGTCACAATTACCCGCCGCCCCGGCTCTCCAGCGCCAGGTCACAATTACCCGCCGCCCCGGCTCTCCAGCGCCAGGTCACAATTATCCGCCGCCCCGGCTCTCCAGCGCCAGGTCACAATTATCCGCCGCCCCGGCTCTCCAGCGCCAGGTCACAATTATCTGCCGCCCCCGGATCTCCAGCGCCAGGTCACAATTATCCGCCGCCCCCGGCTCTCCAGCGCCAGGTCACAATTACCCGCCGCCCCCGGCTCTCCAGCGCCAGGTCACAATTATCCGCCGCCCCGGATCTCCAGCGCCAGGTCACAATTATCCGCCGCCCCGGCTCTCCAGCGCCAGGTCACAATTATCCGCCGCCCCGGCTCTCCAGCGCCAGGTCACAATTACCCGCCGCCCCCGGCTCTCCAGCGCCAGGTCACAATTATCCGCCGCCCCGGATCTCCAGCGCCAGGTCACAATTATCCGCCGCCCCGGCTCTCCAGCGCCAGGTCACAATTATCTGCCGCCCCCGGATCTCCAGCGCCAGGTCACAATTATCCGCCGCCCCCGGCTCTCCAGCGCCAGGTCACAATTACCCGCCGCCCCGGCTCTCCAGCGCCAGGTCACAATTACCCGCCGCCCCGGCTCTCCAGCGCCAGGTCACAATTACCCGCCGCCCCCGGCTCTCCAGCGCCAGGTCACAATTATCTGCCGCCCCCGGATCTCCAGCGCCAGGTCACAATTATCCGCCGCCCCCGGCTCTCCAGCGCCAGGTCACAATTACCCGCCGCCCCCGGCTCTCCAGCGCCAGGTCACAATTACCCGCCGCCCCCGGCTCTCCAGCGCCAGGTCACAATTACCCGCCGCCCCCGGCTCTCCAGCGCCAGGTCACAATTACCCGCCGCCCCCGGCTCTCCAGCGCCAGGTCACAATTACCCGCCGCCCCCGGCTCTCCAGCGCCAGGTCACAATTACCCGCCGCCCCCGGCTCTCCAGCGCCAGGTCACAATTACCCGCCGCCCCCGGCTCTCCAGCGCCAGGTCACAATTATCTGCCGCCCCCGGATCTCCAGCGCCAGGTCACAATTATCCGCCGCCCCCGGCTCTCCAGCGCCAGGTCACAATTACCCGCCGCCCCCGGCTCTCCAGCGCCAGGTCACAATTACCCGCCGCCCCCGGCTCTCCAGCGCCAGGTCACAATTACCCGCCGCCCCCGGCTCTCCAGCGCCAGGTCACAATTACCCGCCGCCCCCGGCTCTCCAGCGCCAGGTCACAATTACCCGCCGCCCCCGGCTCTCCAGCGCCAGGTCACAATTACCCGCCGCCCCCGGCTCTCCAGCGCCAGGTCACAATTACCCGCCGCCCCCGGCTCTCCAGCGCCAGGTCACAATTATCCGCCGCCCCCGGATCTCCAGCGCCAGGTCACAATTATCCGCCGCCCTCGGCTCTCGCTCCGGCCCCGAGCGCCGCCGGTCGCGGGGGCGCGCCCAGCTGGAGGTGGACCCGGCCGCCAGCAGAGGCGCGCCCAGCAGGAGGCGTGACAAGGGCGTCGCACATATAGCTTGCACTCACGCGCCCCGCACAAGCATCCTGCGTATATATGGCTTAACCCTATTCCCTGCGGGGGAAGATTCTGCCCCCCCCCCCGGGTGTTTTTCTCTTGCCGCTTCTAAACCGTTAGGCCTAGCGTCTTCAAACTTTGTGACTTTTCCCAACTTTGAATAGCGCGTGTTGTGTCAAAATTTTGAAAAAATCGGCCCAGCAGAGGCGGTGCCAGGCTCCTGCTTTGGGGAGGGTGTTTCTAATGCGGTTTTGCCGGGCATTCTTCCTTCGTGGTTTGCAGTGCAATATCGCAATATAAATGCGTTAGAAACTATTTCAATGCAATATACATCATAGATACTGGGATGGTACATATTTTTTTTGGGCAGAGGCACACTCAGGTACACAAAATGGGAGGCGATGCCCTCCCTCAAATTAGGTCCAACTTCAAATTAGTAAGATGATAAAAGCATTACGCGCATGGTGCCCCCACGTTGTTTTCCTGGATCCGCCTATGCGCAATATATTACATTTAACAAATTACAGCATATAATGCCGACATGTGACGTTCATGTCGTCCCAAATAATCACGGACAGCTCATATTTTTTTTTATAAACAAATCCCCCCCCCCCATTTTACATACCCTGAATACGCCTATGATTTTGTATTTTGTTCTTTGTCTTTTGATATATTGAAGACCAGTACATTTAAAGCTCAAAAACGTTTGGGGCATGCAAATCGGACAAACGGCATGGCCACAATGACTTTCAAAAACACCCAAAATTTTCGCATTTTTTGCCCCCTGGCCCCATCCTTGAACAAAAAAGAAATTTCGGGGTCCAAAAAGAGAGATCTTGTCATGACGAATTGAATGGCGTTTTTCCCATCTAAATCGACCGAGCGGTTCTCGAGATCTCTGGGGGGGGGGGGGGGGGCAGAATCCGCCCCCGCAGGTTAACGTAATTCTAGCCGCCCGCAGGGAATAGGGTTAAGTCCGTCGTTATTGTGTGCAATAGTTTCCATATACAAGCTACCATATGCATGACGTCATAATTGTCATGAAGTTGTTTTATGGCCATGAAGGAGAAAGAGAAACATGCCATTTTTCGACGGATATCCATCTACCATCCAAACAAATGTCATATTGTTTTTTTTTTCAGCTCGAAATACCCCGGATAGCCAAATTTCAAGATAACTTGCAAGGTGACCCATTCCTTTTAATGTAGTCACACATGTCAAATGAAGATCAACTCGTCGGTTCAGCTTATTGGTCACACCAACGACGAATATCACATAAAAAGGCTCCGAACCAACGAGGCAACATAAATACGGACATTCCACTGGGAAGTAACGCAATAGCCTCTGATAATATACAAGAAAGCGACGAAGAAGGGCATCTCGCCATCGCATGTCAGCCCCCCCCCCCCCGCGAGATCCCACAAGGCGTGGTCAGCCGGGTAGGTCGGTCGGGAGCCATGCCACCTCTCGTCTCTGTGGCCCGCTGTCGGCTGTACCGTGGGCAGCCGCCCTACCTCTGCCATGCCACCTCTGTCTTTGTGGCCCGCTGTCGGCTGTACCGTGGTCAGCCGTCCTACCTCTGCCATGCCACCTGTCTCTGTGGCCCGCTGTCGGCTGTACCGTGGCCAGCCGTCTTACCTCTGCCATGCCACCTCTGTCTCTGTGGCCCGCTGTCGGCTGTACCGTGGTCAGCCGTCCTACCTCTGCCATGCCACATCTGTCTCTGTGGCCCGCTGTCGGCTGTACCGTGGTCAGCCGTCCTACCTCTGCCATGCCACCTCTGTCTCTGTGGCCCGCTGTCGGCTGTACCGTGGTCAGCCGTCCTACCTCTGCCATGCCGCCCCAGGCCGGCGTCTCGGCCACCAGGCGGCAGTAGCGCTCGTAGCCCTCGTCAGTGTACAGCTCTCCGGTCTGCGGGTCGCTGAGGAAGGGCTGGTACTCGTCCTGGTGCTCCTGCAGCTCCTCGGCGGCCTGCTGACGCAGCGAGGCGACGGAGGCGCCGATGGTCGTGCCGCTCAGCTGGTGAAGCACTGCCGCGTACAGGCTGACGGAGAGAGATAAACAGGGGCAGAGGTGACGAGAGGGGCGAGACGAGA
Source organism: Chirona hameri (assembly GCA_036785665.1). Classification (NCBI taxonomy): domain Eukaryota; kingdom Metazoa; phylum Arthropoda; class Thecostraca; order Balanomorpha; family Balanidae; genus Chirona; species Chirona hameri. The sequence continues at coordinate 42,016 of JAXIVJ010003806.1, forward strand.
GGCGAGACGGGACGCGAGGCGAGAGACGAGAGACGAGACGCGAGACGAGACGAGACGCGAAACGCGAAACGCGAAACGCGAAACGCGAAACGCGAAACGCGAAACGCGAAACGCGAGACGAGATGAGACGAGACACGAGACGCGAAAGAGAGACGAGACGCGAGACGAGACGCGAGACGAGACGCGAGACGCGAGACGAGACGCGAGACGCGAGACGAGACGCGAGACGAGACGCGAGACGAGACGCGAGACGAGACGCGAGACGAGACGCGAAAGAGACGAGAGACGCGAGACGAGACGCGAGACGAGATACGAGACGAGACGAGACTCGAGACAAGAGACGATAGACGAGACGCGAGACGAGACGCGAGACGAGACGCGAGACGAGACGCGAGACGAGACGCGAGACGAGACGCGAGACGAGAAACGAGAGACGAGACGAGACGAGATACGAGACGCGAGACGCGAGACGCGAGACGCGAGACGCGAGACGCGAGACGCGAGACGCGAGACGCGAGACGCGAGACGCGAGACGAGTGAGCAGCGGGGGTGTCCGAGGGGCGTAATGCTGCCATCGACCGCAGACGCCGCGTTTTAGACACACATGCAGATTGTGATTGATAATATAGATTTAAGAATTAAGATTGTAGTCTAGATTTGTTGGCACGAAGATACATGACTCAAAAGTCACGTCCATCAACGTAGATAGTACGAGTCATCACACACAATAGAACACTGACCCACCTATGAAAGCTCAGTGTTGTCCTCTCCGCACATCAGCCCTGCAGTAACCGGCAGCACGTCCCCTTCCCAGTCACATCTGTTCACTTCCATGCCACCGCTGCCGTCTCTGCCTTCTCTAGACATCCCTCCCGTGCCCTCCCTCCCGGCGACTCACCAATCTCCGTCTGAAGGTATCATATGGACGGCCCTGCCTCGCGCCTTCAGCCGGTGTCGGATGGCCTCCGTCTCCCGGTGCCGGCGTCCCTCCAGGTTGGCCACCTCCTGTTCGGCGATAGCCTGCTCCCTCTCCTGCTGCTGCTCGGCCTTCTTGTCCCGCCGCTTCTGCGCCTTGGTGACGCGCGGCTCTCGCGGCTCGCGTACAGAGAGCTCTTCCACGGCGTCGGAGACGGCGGCCACGTCTGGCTCGGCTGGCGGCGGCTGGCGGGACGGCGGGTACGTCACCTCACAGACGGCGGTCACGGTTAACGGGACTATCCCACCTTAACATTATATTTGAGTTGAGATAGCCATTTTGATGGCTTGGCATTGAAATTAAGTATGGTAGCAGTTAAAACAACCACAATGATCTAATCAAAAAGATATTAAAGTTTGATTTTGACATCTGTAAAAAATAAGGCCCATGTGTATTTTAATAGGGCCTCTAAACCGACAGCGTCGTCTCTCTTTACCCAACTGGTAATGATAGTCGACTTGTTTTAAGGTCAGCCTTTGAATATTTTGTCTTTCATTTCTCAATCCCCAGGTGGTTCGCAATCTAGAGGCTAGCACTATCAGCTGAAGTTGATGCAGCAGTTGGTCGCCAGGGACCGCTAGTGAGCCAGGGTGTTGACATCGCAAGCAAATGGTACCAGTTAAATATTTAACGCTACATATTTATTTATAAATCAATCAATCAATATTTAGTGGTACCATTTGCTTGCGGCGTCATAACACCCTGGCTCACTAGCGGTCCCTGGTGGCCAACTGCTGCAACAACTCCAGCTGATAGTGCTAGCCAATCTAGACACCGGGTGGTTCGCTGTTTTTCTGCGCAATAGATGTCGACAAAAAATTGTTCCATACATTTGGCAGCACAAGGGATTTGCCTGTTATTTTTTTTTAAATCGTATGACGTCACCAACCTAACTTTCCGCTTAAAACTAAAAGTTGAATATCTTCCAAGATAAGCTATTTCCCGGGGAAAAAGTTCACGAACATGTTCAGCTGACCTCGCCTGACATGTAGACATACAATTAAGTGTGATTCGACAACTTTCAAAAAGGTGGGACAGTCCCTTTAACCCGCGAGTTACTGGGGTATATTTCATAACGCGACTTACTGGGGGGGGGGGGGGGGGGGGGCTATTTTTTGCCCCCCCCTGATCTCCGGAACTACTGGACTGAATTTAAAAATTCAAACGGAATTCGATAGCCCTGGGAAATTTATCGAGGGAAACATAATATTGTTGACCTCGGGATCACTGATGACGTCACAGGTAAGGTCAAGTACAAAATGTTTGACCGTGTCAAAAGGTCTCGATGGATGGAATTGTCTCGCAAAATTGCGATATTAAACGCATAAGCTGTCGATAAATCGGTATGATTCGTGTGTCTGACACTTCTAAGTACCTTTCTAAGCTGTGCATGACATTGGCTCAGGTCAAGGTCATCCTAGGTCACGAGGTCAAACTGCAGATTACGGTCATTAGGCGTTGTAACACATGTTTATGGGTTTGTTTTTAGTCTAGAACGCGTAAAATGACCTTAGAACATTGTTTGTTCCATATAAATAGAAGTAAAAAGCAAAAATGGAAATGCGTTTTTTATGCATATGCTGTGAGAGGTGGTCGATTTTTGTCATTTAAAGGTCATAACTCAGTCATTTTTGAAGATATCGACTTCAACTTTGGTACGCATATTCACCGCACACGTCTCGATCTCGATATTCCGGTTTTTGGATAATTCTGATTTTTTCTTGAAAATTTGGTTAAAAAAAATGTATTTGGATTTCTCAAAATTTTGAATAAAAAAAACTAAAAAATCTGAGATAGCAGTTTGATAGCCCAGTCAATTGTCATTAATTTGATTTAAGACAATGGCGTTTATCTCAAACATCGTACCTTTGACAGCTTTTTCCGCAAACCATTATTTTGCAACAAAAACCGAAGAACATGACGTCACTCTGACGTCATTCCCGGTTGACCTATCATAACCTCACATTTTTCCTTTTGCCAACATATGTAGAATTGATGTGAGAGAAGGTACTGCAAGTTCGGTGACGATACCGGTGTTCGTTTAGGAGTTATTGCAAAATAACGGGGGGAGGGGCAAAAAATAGCCCCCCCCCCCCCAGTAAATCGCGGGTTAGCGGGCGTCACATCACAGAGGGATATACGGAGACGTGACTGGTCACTGCAAGTGATGTGTACTATGGAAGGCTTCGTGCGGTTTAACCCGCGCCGTGCCGGGGGGGGGGGGGGGTTTAGACCCCCCCCCCCCTCAGGTTTTTCGAGGATAGCGAAAAAACGGCGGCGCGCAGCGCAGCCGTTTTGACACAGCTGTTCGGGCATCAATTGCGCACATTATGTTTACAAAAATACATCGGGTCATCTCAGGTCAGGTCACCAGACCAGGTCACGTGACCCCACCTCCAAAAAAACTTGTGGTCGTACCACAGTCAGTTTTTAGATGATCGGTTTTATACTTACAGGATTTTATAAGGTCATATGTATCTACAATTTGTTTATCTTGAATTTTTTATATCAGCGACCTAAGGTCGGGTCAATTTCGTGACCTCCCCATTATAAGTCAATGGGGAAATATTAAAATGCTTCCTATTCCAAAGATACGCAAGATATCAGTCTAATTCCTTCTGGATCATGTTATTATAGGCCATTCTTGATGACCTAGGTGCCATTTCTGTTCACTGACCCCTACAGGGTCAGCCGAGGTCACCAACAGTTGTATGTCAATAACTCTTGACATAATGACGATAGAGAAGTGAAACCGACACGAATGTGTTTGTCTCGTCGAGGTACATCTTCCCATATGCAACATGACCTACTTGGGTCACCACATGACCTTGACCTTAGGTCAAATTGTTAAGTTAACTTAACAAGGTCAACATATATATCGTTCAAAGCGCCTTGACAAGATAAACACAATGGCGTAAAGAGTTTTCCGTTATCTTTATTAAGTAAAAAGGTAATAGCAAAAACGATTTAGAGAAAAAACTGCATTTTTTTCTTTTTGATCTCTGGAGCCTCAAATATTGACCTGAGATCAAATCTGAGGACACCTTAGCGATTACAAATTTTACTGGCTGGCGTTTGATTTTTTCCGTTTCTTTCTAACTATCATCGTTTCTGAGATATATGGGAATTTCTGGAGCAATGTCCTAAAACAGGAAAATTTGACCTTTGATGACCTCTGGTGACCTCAATATTGGCTTTAGGAAAAAAATATCTTAAGTACTTTCGAATGTGCTTCTCGAGAGCTTTCGAACACGCTTTTCTGCGTCTTTCTAGCCCTTTTAGTTTTCGAGTTGGAGGGGAGGGGGGGGGGTCTAAACACCCCCCGGCACGGCGAAGTTGGCGCCGAGCACCGGCACGGCGAAGTTGGCGCCGAGCACCGGCACGGCGAAGTTGGCGCCGAGCACCGGCACGGCGAAGTTGGCGCCGAGCACCGGCACGGCGAAGTTGGCGCCGAGCACCGGCACGGCGAAGTTGGCGCCGAGCACCGGCACGGCGAAGTTGGCGCCGAGCACCGGCACGGCGCGGGTTAAGTCAGATACAGGAATGCGCGGAGTCGCATGAAGTCGATATAGGTCAGTTTGGTCAGTGTACATGTCGTACTAAGTCACACACGGTAACAGTAGCTCACAAGTCACCCATAATTTGGTCAATTTAAGCCGGGGTTATGCCTAATCTCTAAATAAAAGTGTTTCTGGTCGCTGCTCACTGGTGGCGGTGACCAAAGGATTCCCGATGACATGACCAATGCAATGGATACACTTTTGTACAAGGTAAATGACTTATCCACGCAGGCTGTGTCGTCTGCCTACCTTGTCCTTTTGTAGCTGGGCTGTAAGCGAACTCAGCTCCTCAGCATGCCGCTTCTGAAGGTCCTGTTCCATTTTGTCAGTCTGCTCGGCAAGCTCTTTCTTCTTCTTTTTGTCCGTCTTCGATATCGATTTCTTCATTGATAAAATTTGACCTACATTATCACAGAGGAAACATAGCCGAATCAACTTTAACCTTAAGAGTTTGCTTTATCGATAGGCAATGCTTCCGTAACAAATCCGTCGTACTTCTACAACGAAATATTCCGCACTGCCATTATTACTGACCATTTTGTTTTTAATGCAGACCAAAACAACCGAAAATGAACTCAAGACGACATCAAAACGCTCTGCATTTGTATCACCATAGATACAAATACATTATATCTAGCACCCCAAGACGTTACCACACCGAACGAGACGAGTGAGCTGTGAGTGAGCCCCTGGCCACGTACCTTGCACCTCCTTTTTCTCCTGTTTGTGCCGGGCGGTGAGCACCGCCAGCCGATCTTCGCCGTCCTCCACGTCACCCATGGTGGCACTGTGTTCACGAGCTCTACCACTGACGGGCTGCTGACAAATACCAGCTCTTGCTCAGGATACAGATATGGATCTGCAGAGAAACGCCACGTAGTAACGGGTGTATGACGGATAGGGCACCTCTGCTCTGGCACTCAGATAACAATGATAAATAGGTCTGTAAAAAAACATTTGATTTCATGCATATATTCAGTTTAGCACGCATTTACACCATTCCACTTTTATAAGCGACTCTCAGGTTACTCGTATGAACACAGAAAATACTACTAAAAGCAATGCAGATCAATGCAGCAATGCAGATCAATGCAGCAATGCAGATCAATGCAGCAATGCAGATCAATGCAGCAATGCGGATCAATGCAGATCAATGCAGATCAATGCAGATCAATGCAGCAATGCGGATCAATGCAGCAATGCAGATCAATGCAGCAATGCGGAGCAATGCAGATAAATGCAGCAATGCAGCAATGCAGATAAATGCAGCAATGCGGATCAATGCAGCAATGCGGATCAATGCAGCAATGCGGATCAATGCAGCAATGCGGATCAATGCAGCAATGCGGATCAATGCAGATAAATGCAGCAATGCAGCAATGCAGATCAATGCAGCAATGCGGATCAATGCAGCAATGCGGATCAATGCAGATAAATGCAGCAATGCAGCAATGCAGATCAATGCAGCAATGCGGATCAATGCAGCAATGCGGATCAATGCAGAAATGCAGATCAATGCAGCAATGCAGATCAATGCAGCAATGCGGATCAATGCAGCAATGCGGATCAATGCAGATCAATGCAGCAATGCAGATCAATGCAGCAATGCAGATCAATGCATCAATGCGGATCAATGCAGCAATGCAGATCAATGCAGCAATGCAGATCAATGCAGCAATGCAGATCAATGCAGCAATGCGGATCAATGCAGCAATGCAGATCAATGCAGCAATGCAGATCAATGCAGCAATGCAGATCAATGCAGCAATGCAGATCAATGCAGCAATGCAGATCAATGCAGCAATGCAGATCAATGCAGCAATGCAGATCAATGCAGCAATGCGGATCAATGCAGCAATGCAGATCAATGCAGATCAATGCAGCAATGCAGCAATGCAGATCAATGCAGCAATGCTGATCAATGCAGCAATGCAGATCAATGCAGCAATGCGGATCAATGCAGCAATGCAGATCAATGCAGCAATGCAGCAATGCAGCAATGCAGATCAATGCAGAGGGATGTTCACAGACCTGCATATGTTCAACGTCATCGGCATTCCCTCTCCCAAGTATCAAACAAACGACACTCGAAGTCAGATATTGCCTCAGCTATAATGCACAGCAATGGAACAACGTGACGCTAGCAATCCTGCATTATGTAGGTTTCGAAGCTTAGCAAAAACATTACGCAGTATAAGCCAAGAATCCTTACTGACTTTGTCCCTACCAACTCGACACAATTCACAGTAGCTGACACAACACAGATCAAGCACACATAGTAATCGTGGTGAACTGAACCCTTGCAGAGTTGCACTGAATCGCCACCCAAGTGTCCACTTTCCACACCAGTCCACCCCAGTTTTGTGGCGCGACACACCGCAGCCTCCTCCGATACAGCGTCAGACTCGCACGACTGGAGGCCTGTTCGATCGATCACTATAGGCATAGTTCAGGAAACCTTATTTACCAGGAAACTTGATAATGAGCCACACAGGGTAAATTAATCGCCAGTTGCCGTCAGCAGCACTTCACTCCACCCCCGCCACCCTCACATCAGTCTCTGTCGCGACCCCAGCCCGGCGGTCTGGGCCTCACGTCCAGTCGGAGCGTCACCTCCGCGCGGAACGCGTCCCGCAGCCTCTGTTCGGCATCCCTCGCCACCGCCCGGATCTTCCGCAGCAGGACCCGGCTGTGCTGGAGTCGCCTGCACTGGAGCCGCATCTCTACGGCCAGCACGTCTGCCGCGCCCTGCTCCCACTGCGTCACCTGGCACGTCACAGCGTACGGCACCTCGGCCGGCAGGTGCTCCAGCAGGGCGGCCCGCACCGCGTCCTCGGCCAGCAGGCGCGGCCGGCGTTCCGTCACCAGGTCGCCGCTGAACTTCCAGCCAGCTGGCCGCGCCGCCGACAGCAGGAACTCGCTGAGCATGCTGACGCCGGCGCCCTCCAGCGCGGCCGTCATGAAGACGCGCCGGAACAGCGGCCAGGCGCGCCACCGCCGGCTCAGCGTGTCCAGCTCGGAGTCCGAGAGTCGGTCCGCTTCCCCGGCCAGCACCAGACGGCGGTGCTCCGCGTCCGGCGGCGGCGGCGGCCCGGCCCGGTCCAGGAACCCCTCGGCGAACTCCACACCGGCCGCTCGGAACTGCTCCTCACGGTCTATCCCCGCCCCCGACCCGGGCGACTCAGCGGTGGACTCAGCGGCGGCCGTCCGACTCAGCAGCCGGCCGGGGTCCAGTCTGCGCGCCGTCGGGCGTTTCTCCTCCGCCTGGATCGTCACTCCGTCCACCAGTCCACCTGTCAGCTGGTGAGTCAGCTCCAGCAGACGCCGCTTCCTGGCCAGCGTGTCCACCTTTGTGAGAACCAGCACGGCCGGCCGCTGTGGCTCAGCGAACAGCAGCCGCTGCACCTTGGGACTGAGGCCGGCCCGGTTGCGCGGGTCGGACACGTCATGCAGCACGCAGACGAGGTCGGCGCGGCGGAGCGCGGCCAGCGGCTCGGAGGTGATGGCTGGGTCGAGGCCGTGTCGGCGCCGCTCGGCGTCCGTGACCAGGCCGGGCGTGTCCTCCAACACCAGCTGAGTGCCGCCCACAGTCAGCGCGGCGCGCGTGCTCGTCTGCGTGGTGTGCACCTTGCTGGAGACGGAGCAGACCGGCCAGCTGAGCAGCCGATTGATGAGCGTGCTCTTGCCGCTGTTGGGCACGCCGAGCACGGCCACGGTGAGGCAGCGCGCCTCAGGCTGCCGCTGAGGGCGCCGCCGCAGCGCGGCCGCTTCGTCGTCCGCTGCGGGCACGTGGCGGCGCGGCGGGCGCGGCTCCCACTGGCCGGCGGTGCGCACCGCCGCCGCCGCCGACACAGACAGCCAGAGCCGACCCGGGAGACAGCCGGCCGGCCACGGCCAGCACAGTCGACCCGGCAGCACAGACGTCATCCGGAGAGATAAGGGCGACTTGATGTCGAGCAATCCTTTGAGTCGGCGGATGATCGAGCACCTAGAAGTGTCCCAGCACACCGTTTCAGTGGCGGTTGGTCTTCAGGTGTTTAAAAATCCACCACTGTTGCTGACTACATACATCGTTGATGACAAATTATTTCAATTAGGCAGCTGTAAAATCTTGCTAAATGAAATACAATCAATTCGTGGTACATATTGCATAACATATTTCAAATTAATCCTCTAAAGGCATTTTAACAAATGTGAGTCATCTATTAATCATAGTTGGGAAGGGACACAGTGTTATTCATACAAAAAACAATATTGATAATGGCTTTACCTAGAGATACATTCTACCGTTTGTTATTACCATTCACACAGTGTTATATTTTTTATTTAATGACCTGGTCCCGGAGAGTAAAAATCCGTAGGTGGAGAGTACAATTTTATTGCTTGGAAAATAAATGCTATTTTTTTAGAAGAAAAAAACTTGGAAAGTAAAAAAATCCTGATTTGTAATAGATATTAAACCCTTGTGAGGAAAGTTCAATTTTATTTTAACTACAATGTCGGTAAGATCAGGTGAAAAGAGAGCAAAATTCCAGGAAAAAATGAAGAGAACACAATTATGAATTATTTCGACCCAAGAAGTCCAGAAAATGACCAAAATTCCAAGGCACACACATGCCTGCTTTGATAAGGCCGATTTAAAAACTGATGAGTAGTCCTGTACCTAACATTATTCCATATTATTCCTGGTATTTAGCAGGGACTGTCGTAGCTTGGGAACTTGAGAGCCATAGCAAAGCAAGCATGACAAATTTTCTTTGTTTAATTTGTGGCATGTTGATCATTTCTTACTAATTGTCAAACACATTTATTTATTTTAGCTGGAACACATTGCCAGAGGAATCTCCAACTAGCTTTAAGTTTGGTTTATGAACATTCAAACCTTCAAACATAAGTTCAGTAAGCCTTATTTACCAGGAAACCTGATGAGTCACACAGGAAAAATAAAGACAATCAATGGTGACTGGTATAAAGCAAGCTATTGGTCCAAATACTGGTCCCATCAAATTATAGACTTTTCACTCTACTTGCTGATAATTATATTCACATGCTATTTTGTGACACCACCCGGCGCGGGTGGTGTCAAAAAATAGCATGTGAATATAATTATCAGCAAGTAGAGTGAAAAGTCTATAATACCGGTGCCGGTGCTCGGCGCGATCTTCGCCGTCCCGGGCGGGCGGGGGGTCGACGCCCCCTCGAACTCGGGTTCTATGAGACGTAGGCAAAAACCGAAAATACTGTTCGAAAGCTCGTCAAAAATAATTTTGAAACTATTCTAGTCATTGTTTGGCTCAGGTCAATATTGAGGTCACCAGAGGTAATCAAAGGTCAGATTTTCCAGTTTTACGACTTGGCCTCGAACCAGACTTGTAACATGGTGAATCAACGGACTCGGCTTGTCCCCGTCTTGTGGTCAGCCCGTCGGGTCCTGATAACGATCGGGGTTCGCAGCCGCGGCGTGCTTTGACTGAAATGCAAGTTTGGTCATAAACTGCGTATATTCTGGACTGCAAAAGATACCTAGATTATGTACTAGGTTTACCATACCTACTTTTCCCATAAAACGTAGTTAAACATACCCAGGTGTAACAGTAATGTAACTTAGATATGTTCTGGAGTCCAGAACATACGTGATTCGTGTATCGGACTTGCATATCGGCAGGGGCAGCGAGCCCTGGCCGTTAAATGGACCGAATGGACCCGAAGGACGGGAGTAAGTCGAGTCCGTTGATTCGCCATTTTACAAGTCTGCTTCGAACACCCCCAACTATCTCGGGAACCATGATAGCTAGGAACAAACGGAAAACAACAATCGAAAGCTCTGGAAAAATGCAGTCACATTTGCTGTCAAATTTTAGCTCAGGTCAATAATTTAGACTCCAGAGGTCATCAAAGGTCAAAAATGCTATTTTTTTGGCAAAACAGTTTGTCACAAATAGCCTTTTACCTAATAAAGATAAGGCAATAGTTTTGACGCTATCGTATGTGTCTCGTCAAGGCGCTTCGGATCATATTTATGTTATTAGGTCAACTTCGAAATTTGACCTCAGGTCAAGGTAAAGATCAAGTGGTGACCCAAGAAGGTAATGTTGCATAATGGGGGACGTGTCTCGACGAGACAAACACATTGGTGCCAGTTTCACTTCTCTATCTTCATTGTGTAGTTATTTACACAAAGTGTTGGTGACCTTGGATGACCTCAGCTGACTGTAGGGATCAGTGAACAAAAAATGCACCTGGATGATCAAGAAATGACCTATGATAACATGATCCAGAAGGAATTGGACTGATATCTTGTGTATCCTCGGAATAGGAAGCATTTGAATATTATGACCTTAAAAAATCCTGTAAGTTTGAAACCAATCGACCAGAAACTGTGGCTGTGGTATGACAGCACACTTTTTGGAGGTAGGGTCACATGACCTGGCCTGCCGCCTGGGGAGTGGTGACCTGACCTGAGATGACTTGAGGTCACTAATTTCACACAATGTGGGTAATTTATGTCTGAACAGCTGTGCCAAAAACGGCGGCGCTATAGGCAACTGCGACAGGGATGGGAGAATCATAAACACCATTGCTGTTTGCTTTCAGCAATCACAAATCAGTGTGCTGTTAACAACCATAAGGTACATTTTGAGCCATGATATGCCTTATGTTTTCTGCTGACAAAACTCCATTCAAATTTCTGCTCATTTCCCTTCAGAAAGGCAAAAATATCAACCTGCTCCCTTCCAATGCACTTCCAACTTTTTCCAAATGCTTCTTAGACACCAAAAAACTGCAGTAATTCCAAACAAAGTATAGATAAATGTCTCCAAAACTGGAGTGGATAATCCCCCAGCATGATAGCCGGGATGGGGACGGTATCGCTGATCCATCCTCCCTATGGCGATGCCCTTGGGTAGGGTAACTGTAACAACTGTAACACTGGTGTGTCCAACATCACACTTCTCATGCTATTGACAATGTAGATGACAGTTGATACTGATGCACTATATTGCCAATAGCATGGTCTGGCATTAGGATGTGTCCAGTGATAACTGTTATGGTGGTTTGAAACCACTGTAATATGGACAGTGGCGTACTCAGGATTTACTCCAGGAGGGGGAAATTTTTGCTCAGTGGGGCATAAAGTACCCCCACCAACAAAAAATCACTGGATTTGGCCCACTACATTTTTAAAAGGGCATATTTTCACCATTTTCTCTTTAAAAAATAAAAATAAAAAATCTTTTTTTTTACCAAAGGGGCATGTATAGACCTTCAGGGGGGCAACCCCCCCCCCCCCTTGTGTATGCCTATGAATGTGGACACATTCAAATACCAGATTTGTCATAATATTGCCACTCCTTAGTGCATCTGCATCATCTACATACAAATAGCATGCAAATTTGGATGTGATGTTTGGATGTGAAGGGGGCCCCTGTATGGGGCCCCTTCAACAGAGCAGACCAGATTCTCATTGAGCGAGTACATCGCCGTGCCACTCGTCTGATCACCAGTATTCGCCATGAGCCATACACCCAGCGCCTCCCGACTACTCAAGCTGCCATCACTGTACTACAGACGAAGGCGAGGTGACATGATCCTGCTCTACCAACTCTTCCATGGAGGGATGGACATGCAACCAGACATCTTCACGTCTGCACCCTCTGGAGCTACGAGGTCATCGCTGGAAACTGAGGAAGCCGCGAGCCGAATCAAGAGCAAGACGAAATACCCTTGGCGTAAGAGTGATCAACAACTGGAACTCCCTCCCTGAATCTGTCGTCTCTGCCCAAACCGTTAACCTGTTCAAGGCCAGTCTCGACACGCACTGGTCCTCCATCATCTATGTCATTCCTGACCAAGGCTGATGCCAAGCTGTTGCCTGTTATGTGCTTGGAGAGAACGGTACCCACAGGCGATTGCCTGTCTAAATTCCGACAATATACGGTATGGTACGGTACGGTGATGACATATTCGGCATTAGTTGTTTAGGGTCCACTGCTGTAACTCGGGACACATCACTTTTCATGCTATCATAATGTAAACAATGCGTCGGTATCGTCAGCATTCTGATAGCATGAAAAGTCCGAGATTCAGCATGTCCGAAAATTGTATTTTCACCCTATCCTACAACTTCATGAACCTCAACCTCAACCAAAAAAGAAGATAAGATCCACCTTGACAACCTGAGCTAAGAGCAACCGATCATGGTGAAACGCAATTATATTGATGACACACCATAGCTTAGATATGCAAAAAAAATAGGCGAGAATAAAACAAATGCAAAATAATTAGCAACTATTATTAAAAGAGAAACCCACCTGGAATACACGCGCCACACTCCACTACGCCAAAGAAAATCCGGGGTAGTAGCAGGGGGGTGTTATCCCGGGATTCCACATGTATTCGGCTGCCGAGCGGCAAAACATTAGCGATAACGTCACTGGTCCTCTGGTCCAGTCGTGGCCAGCCTCGTCACCGCAGCTGAGCTTTCGAGCGTTTTGCGGTCTTTTGACGGGTGTTGACCAGCGGCAATTTGAAGTCGTCGCCGTTATATAAGTAAGTTAGGTAGTTAGGTTGCAAGTTAGGTTGCCTTTTTTTACATTTTGAATATTAAAAAAATGAACAATGACATTTCAACATTACACCGGGGCCGGGGCAGCGTATATTACACCTCAGCCAGACCGGAACAGCGTATGGCCGTCTCGTCCCTCAGCCGGACCGGGGCAGCGAACGGCCGTCTCGCTCCTCAGCCAGACCGGGACAGCGTATGATCGTCTCGCCCCTCAGCCGGACCGGTGCAAGATATGACCGTATCGCCCCTCAGCCAGACCGGGGCAGAGTGTGGCCGTCTCGCCCCTCAGCCGGACCGGTGCAGCGTATGGCCGTCTCGCCCCTCAGCCGGACCGGGGCAGCGTATATGGCCGCCGTCTCACCCCCAGACTGGTTATTGATTCAACTTTTTTGGAACGATTCAATCATGATTCACTTTTGAATCTGAATGATTCAATCACCGTTCGATTCACGGATGCAATTTTGAGAATTGATTCTTTCCCATTTAAAGAATCAAAATAAATATTTTAAATCGATTCACGTTTGATTCGACATTTACATATATGTGGTTAATTTATATCAAATCAATACAAATGGAAACATACATATATATGATCATTAAAACATTGTTACAGCAATACTAATTCAGTATAAATTAATGTAGCCACTGGGACTGTATGTATTTGCACAATTTACCAGTGTACTTGCATCGTTAAGAATCGTTAAATCTTTTGATTCAATCAGTCTTGATTTGATGCGGGTTTTGATTCAATTACGATTCGTGAATCAAAAGATCTTGTGGTGAATCAATAATGTTTTTATTCAAGGAATTTTGATTGAACGATTCCAATTGATTCAATCAGTGGTGAATCAATAACCAGTCTGCTGAGTCACCCCTCAGTCAGACCTGCGGCGTATGCCACCTCGCCCCTCAGCCAGACCGGGGCAGCGTATAGCCGTCTCACCCCTCAGCCAGACCTGGGCAGCGTATGGCCGTCTCAACCCTCAGTCAGACCGGTGCAGCGTATGGCCGTCTCGCCAATCGCCCCTCACACAGACCGGGGCAGCGTATGGCAGTCTCCCCCTCATCATGAATTAAGGGAGGGATAATTATCCGCGGTAAACGTAATCTTAAATAGGTCCGTACCTTAGGCGCAACCAGTGGCGCACGCAGGATTCCATTTCGGGGAGGTCAGAGCCCTAAAAGCGGGCCCCTTTGTGAGCGGGCCCCCACCCGTTTTTAGAAAATTTCGCGGATTTCGGTCACTTGATTTTGAGCGGGCCCCCTACAGCATGGGATCTGAGACATTATAATGTTCTTGTCAATGTCGTGTAAGGTGACTGCGTGTGCTACTGATGTGCGAATTTTAGGTGCGTGTGCTACTGATGTGCGGTACAACTGTCGAGAGTAAATTTGACGAAATGAGGTAAATGACAAAAAAAATTAGGCAGTCCGATCCCCGGTAGTTATGTCATCATCATCATCGTTGGGGTTTTAGTGCGCCTCGACTACGTCATTCGCGCCCACCATCATGTTGCCACAAGTTGCCATAAACCATTTCCTGAAGCAACAATGGATAATGTAAAAAATACGTATCAATATCAAATACGCCCGTATCAAGAATTTACAAGGATCGGGCCCTGTTGTGACCGGGCCTTCGTTTTGACCGGGCCCCATGCCACGCCTTTGCCAGCACCGGCCCCTGTCTCGATCAGGCCTGACCAAGACCGGGCCCCTACCAGAAACGGGCCCGTATCAAGAATATGCAAGGACCGGGCCCTGTTGTGACCGGGCCCCATATCACGCCTTTGCCAGCACCGGGCCCCTGCCTCGAACAGGTCTGACCAAGACCGGGCCCCTACCAGAAACGGGCCCGTATCAAGAATATGTGAGGACCGGGCCCTGTTGTAACCGGGCCCTCGTCCTGACCGGGCCCCATGCCACGCCTTTGCCAGCACCGGGACCCTGCCTCGATCGGAACTGACCAAGACCGGGCCCCTTCCAGAAACGGGCCCGTATCAAGAATATGCAATGACCGGGCCCTGTTGTGACCGGGCCCCCGTTCTGACCGGGCCCCATATCACGCCTTTGATAGCACCGGGCCCCTGCCTCGATCGGGCCTGACCAAGACCGGGCCCCTACCAGAAACGGGCCCGCATCAATAATGTTCAAGTACCGGGCTCTCGTTCTGACCGGGCCCCATATCACGCCTATGCCAGCACCGGACCCCTGCCTCGATCAGGCCTGACCAAGACCGGGTCCCTACCAGAAACGGGCCCGTGTCAAGAATATGCGAGGACCGGGCCCTGTTGTGACCGGGCCCCATCATCCCATGCCACGCCTTTGCCAGCACCGGGCCCCTACTTTGATCGGGCCTGACCAAGACCGGGCCCCTACCAGAAACGGGCCCCTCAGAAATTTCGGGGGGGGGGGGGGGTCAGCTGACCCCTTTGACCCCCCCCCCCCTGCGTGCGCCACTGGGCGCAACTATCCGTATCCTGTTCGAAATATTCGCACCGCTCCGAGACGCGTGCGGCGACAGCCGTCGGACTAGAGCACCTATGACGTCACGCTAATGTTATACGATTGGGGCGGTAAAATCCCCGGATAACTCTACCTCACTTATACGGCCTTGGGTAGTCGACTCTTCGCACGTGTTTGACTCGCAGACTCCTCCAGACGCGCCAGTAATCGCAATAGTTGCGGCATTTCTGTTTACAGTCATGATTAATATAAAATATTTTCAATATATATTTAATTTTTCAAAGTTTATAGTTATTTTGTTCACAAGTATCCTTGAGTTCATTTTGTTTCTGAAAATCAAGATTAATCGATAGTCATTTTATGGTTTACTGCATTCAAGAATACTCCACATCAAGAAATCAAACGACTAAAGTTATAATACACTTGGAAAAATGTTATGTTGTCATAGCAACGTCTAGCTTGCATTGTGAAATGTTATGATTTAGCAGGACGATTGACGTTTTTGACCATACAAAAGCATTTTTTGACAGTTTATGTTACTGGTGTAAGATTCATACAGGCAGGTATTCATTTAATATTTTTCCTTTGACATTTATTAGAAGCTGATCCTATCCAATGTTTGAGGCACACCGTGAGCGGATCCCGAAAACGGATTCTGGGATCTGTCTACGTGTGCTCCGCGTGAGCTGAGCTCACTCGGAATCTAGCAATGTAAATTTGTCAAAAATCCATCTAGCACCTTTTGTATCGACATTTTGTCCGAAATCGCGCCCCTTTCGTTTTGCCAGGGCTATCGCGTATGGTATGGTGAAAATGCACTCCGTCAATATTAACTTTACACCCATTAACCATTATTATATAACTATTATTAACAGTGGCGGAATAGTTGCCAACTCTGGACTGATCCCACCCTGTTGTTGCTGCAGCCCATCTAGTGCACCGTGAAGCTCGTTTGGTCAGGTGAGTAATGACGGGTCTACCGATTCGTCATGATATGCAAGTCAAGGTATCATAGAATGCAAAGCCATTAGATGGTTTGGTTGGTTGCACGGTTGCATCAAAGCCAAGCACTCCCGGTGTCGGCACTAAGGCGCACTCCCGCTGCTCCTCACGCGCAGAATCGCCCCTCGCGACACGCGAGCTGAGCACTGCGCGCCGCCGACCCGGCTTACGGAGCGGGCCCTCCGCCAGTCACGGACAAACGGTGCATCGCATGTTGAAAAACCTAGCTCTGTCCACTAGCACAGCTATTCAATGAGATCGTGACAAATTTCCAGCCACCTCCGATCGCTACAAATGGTACTTTTCGACATGGTGTGCACCATATTTGCCAAACGTAGCCTCTGACCGGTACTGGGCGCCGGCCCGGCTCGGCCAACTTCGATTCTGTACACGATGTGACGTCAGAGGTCACGGCACGGCCGCCGCCGGTCATGACCTGACCCTGACCGGCCAGCCGGTCGGCGGTAGCCGCGCCGTGGCCTCTGACGGCACATCGTGTACTGACTCGAAGTTGGCCGAGCCGGGCCGGGGTCCAGTCCCGGTCAGAGGCTACGTTTGGCAAATATGGTGCATACAATTGTCGAAAAGTACCATTTGTAGCGATCGGAGGTGGCTGGAAATTTGTCACGATCTCCTTGGATAGCTGGGCTAGTGGACAGAGCTGCTAGGTTTTTGAACATGCGATGCATCGCTTGTCCGTGACTGGCCGAGAGCCCGCTCCGTAAGCCGGGTCGGCGGCGCGCAGTTTTCAGCTCGCGTATCGCGAGGGGCGATTCTGCGCGTGAGGCGCGGGCGGGAGTGCGCCTTAGTGCCGACACCGGGAGCGCTTGACTTTGATGCAGCCGTGCAACCAACCACATCATCTAATGGCTTTGAATTCTATGAGACCTTGACGTGCATAGCATGATGAATCAGTAGACATGTCATTTGTCTGCATTTTCGTCATACCATACGTGATAGCCCTGGCCAAACGAAAGGGCGCGATTGCGGACAAAATGTCGATTAAAAAAGGCGCTCAATGGATTTTTGAGAAGGAAAAAAAATAAATCGCTGGATTCCGCGTGAGCTCAGCTTTTGAATGGTGCATCTACCGTAGTTTGATCCCTCCGAACCCTTCCAACGAACCGTGCCCATTGCGCAGACCGAAGTTCTCGGCTTCAAGCTATGCGGTACAGCATAACTTCAGGGGTTTACTACCAGTGCCATCTAGGGGCAAGAATATAAGTACACGTGCGATGCCGTTCTCGTGTAAACCAATGGTTCTCAATGGTGTCGCCACGGCTTCCGAGTTAACTCAGAAGTACTAGGGAGTAGAGTAGGAACATATGTCAAATTAGTAGGGACAAATCCAAGTGCACGTGTACTTTTACATGGGACCATATTAGAGCTGGCTGGAAATAACTATTGACAATGTCCCT
>JAXIVJ010003806.1:65000-85000 GCA_036785665.1 Chirona hameri
GTGCGTGCGTGCGTGCGTGCGTGCGTGCGTGCGTGCGTGCGTGCGTGCGTGCGTGCGTGCGTGCGTGCGTGCGTGCGTGCGTGCGTGCGTGCGTGCGTGCGTGCGTGCGTGCGTGCGTGCGTGCGTGCGTGCGTGCGTGCGTGCGTGCGTGCGTGCGTGCGTGCGTGCGTGCGTGCGTGCGTGCGTGCGTGCGTGCGTGCGTGCGTGCGTGCGTGCGTGCGTGCGTGCGTGCGTGCGTGCGTGCGTGCGTGCGTGCGTGCGTGCGTGCGTGCGTGCGTGGCGTGCGTGCGTGCGTGCGTGCGTGCGTGCGTGCGTGCGTGCGTGCGTGCGTGCGTGCGTGCGTGCGTGCGTGCGTGCGTGCGTGCGTGCGTGCGTGCGTGCGTGCGTGCGTGCGTGCGTGCGTGCGTGCGTGCGTGCGTGCGTGCGTGCGTGCGTGCGTGCGTGCGTGCGTGCGTGCGTGCGTGCGTGCGTGCGTGCGTGCGTGCGTGCGTGCGTGCGTGCGTGCGTGCGTGCGTGCGTGCGTGCGTGCGTGCCGTGCGTGCGTGCGTGCGTGCGTGCGTGCGTGCGTGCGTGCGTGCGTGCGTGCGTGCGTGCGTGCGTGCGTGCGTGCGTGCGTGCGTGCGTGCGTGCGTGCGTGCGTGCGTGCGTGCGTGCGTGCGTGCGTGCGTGCGTGCGTGCTGTGCGTGCGTGCGTGCGTGCGTGCGTGCGTGCGTGCGTGCGTGCGTGCGTGCGTGCGTGCGTGCGTGGCGTGCGTGCGTGCGTGCGTGCGGTGCGTGCGTGCGTGCGTGCGTGCGTGCGTGCGTGCGTGCGTGCGTGCGTGCGTGCGTGCGTGCGTGCGTGCGTGCGTGCGTGCGTGCGTGCGTGCGTGCGTGCGTGCGTGCGTGCGTGCGTGCGTGCGTGCGTGCGTGCGTGCGTGCGTGCGTGCGTGCGTGCGTGCGTGCGTGCGTGCGTGCGTGCGTGCGTGCGTGCGTGCGTGCGTGCGTGCGTGCGTGCGTGCGTGCGTGCGTGCGTGCGTGCGTGCGTGCGTGCGTGCGTGCGTGCGTGCGTGCGTGCGTGCGTGCGTGCGTGCGTGCGTGCGTGCGTGCGTGCGTGCGTGCGTGCGTGCGTGCGTGCGTGCGTGCGTGCGTGCGTGCGTGCGTGCGTGCGTGCGTGCGTGCGTGCGTGCGTGCGTGCGTGCGTGCGTGCGTGCGTGCGTGCGTGCGTGCGTGCGTGCGTGCGTGCGTGCGTGCGTGCGTGCGTGCGTGCGTGCGTGCGTGCGTGCGTGCGTGCGTGCGTGCGTGCGTGCGTGCGTGCGTGCGTGCGTGCGTGCGTGCGTGCGTGCGTGCGTGCGTGCGTGCGTGCGTGCGTGCGTGCGTGCGTGCGTGCGTGCGTGCGTGCGTGCGTGCGTGCGTGCGTGCGTGCGTGCGTGCGTGCGTGCGTGCGTGCGTGCGTTGCGCGTGCGTGCGTGCGTGCGGTGCGTGCGTGCGTGCGTGCGTGCGTGCGTGCGTGCGTGCGTGCGTGCGTGCGTGCGTGGTGCGTGCGTGCGTGCGTGCGTGCGTGCGTGCGTGCGTGCGTGCGTGCGTGCGTGCGTGCGTGCGTGCGTGCGTGCGTGCGTGCGTGCGTGCGTGCGTGCGTGCGTGCGTGCGTGCGTGCGTGCGTGCGTGCGTGCGTGCGTGCGTGCGTGCTGTGCGTGCGTGCGTGCGTGCGTGCGTGCGTGCGTGCGTGCGTGCGTGCGTGCGTGCGTGCGTGCGTGCGTGCGTGCGTGCGTGCGTGCGTGCGTGCGTGCGTGCGTGCGTGCGTGCGTGCGTGCGTGCGTGCGTGCGTGCGTGCGTGCGTGCGTGCGTGCGTGCGTGCGTGCGTGCGTGCGTGCGTGCGTGCGTGCGTGCGTGCGTGCGTGCGTGCGTGCGTGCGTGCGTGCGTGCGTGCGTGCGTGCGTGCGTGCGTGCGTGCGTGCGTGCGTGCGTGCGTGCGTGCGTGCGTGCGTGCGTGCGTGCGTGCGTGCGTGCGTGCGTGCGTGCGTGGCGTGCGTGCGTGCGTGCGTGCGTGCGTGCGTGCGTGCGTGCGTGCGTGCGTGCGTGCGTGCGTGCGTGCGTGCGTGCGTGCGTGCCGTGCGTGCGTGCGTGCGTGCGTGCGTGCGTGCGTGCGTGCGTGCGTGCGTGCGTGCGTGCGTGCGTGCGTGCGTGCGTGCGTGCGTGCGTGCGTGCGTGCGTGCGTGCGTGCGTGCGTGCGTGCGTGCGTGCGTGCGTGCGTGCGTGCGTGCGTGCGTGCGCGTGCGTGCGTGCGTGCGTGCGTGCGTGCGTGCGTGCGTGCGTGCGTGCGTGCGTGCGTGCGTGCGTGCGTGCGTGCGTGCGTGCGTGCGTGCGTGCGTGCGTGCGTGCGTGCGTGCGTGCGTGCGTGCGTGCGTGCGTGCGTGCGTGCGTGCGTGCGTGCGTGCGTGCGTGCGTGCGTGCGTGCGTGCGTGCGTGCGTGCGTGCGTGCGTGCGTGCGTGCGTGCGTGCGTGCGTGCGTGCGTGCGTGCGTGCGTGCGTGCGTGCGTGCGTGCGTGCGTGCGTGCGTGCGTGCGTGCGTGCGTGCGTGCGTGCGTGCGTGCGTGCGTGCGTGCGTGCGTGCGTGCGTGCGTGCGTGCGTGCGTGCGTGCGTGCGTGCGTGCGTGCGTGCGTGCGTGCGTGCGTGCGTGCGTGCGTGCGTGCGTGCGTGCGTGCGTGCGTGCGTGCGTGCGGCGTGCGTGCGTGCGTGCGTGCGTGCGTGCGTGCGTGCGTGCGTGCGTGCGTGCGTTGCGTGCGTGCGTGCGTGCGTGCGTGCGTGCGTGCGTGCGTGCGTGCGTGCGTGCGTGCGTGCGTGCGTGCGTGCGTGCGTGCGTGCGTGCGTGCGTGCGTGCGTGCGTGCGTGCGTGCGTGCGTGCGTGCGTGCGTGCGTGCGTGCGTGCGTGCGTGCGTGCGTGCGTGCGTGCGTGCGTGCGTGCGTGCGTGCGTGCGTGCGTGCGTGCGTGCGTGCGTGCGTGCGTGCGTGCGTGCGTGCGTGCGTGCGTGCGTGCGTGCGTGCGTGCGTGCGTGCGTGCGTGCGTGCGTGCGTGCGTGCGTGCGTGCGTGCGTGCGTGCGTGCGTGCGTGCGTGCGTGCGTGCGTGCGTGCGTGCGTGCGTGCGTGCGTGCGTGCGTGCGTGCGTGCGTGCGTGCGTGGTGCGTGCGTGCGTGCGTGCGTGCGTGCGTGCGTGCGTGCGTGCGTGCGTGCGTGCGTGCGTGCGTGCGTGCGTGCGTGCGTGCGTGCGTGCGTGCGTGCGTGCGTGCGTGCGTGCGTGCGTGCGTGCGTGCGTGCGTGCGTGCGTGCGTGCGTGCGTGCGTGCGTGCGTGCGTGCGTGCGTGCGTGCGTGCGTGCGTGCGTGCGTGCGTGCGTGCGTGCGTGCGTGGTGCGTGCGTGCGTGCGTGCGTGCGTGCGTGCGTGCGTGCGTGCGTGCGTGCGTGCGTGCGTGCGTGCGTGGTGCGTGCGTGCGTGCGTGCGTGCGTGCGTGCGTGCGTGCGTGCGTGCGTGCGTGCGTGCGTGCGTGCGTGCGTGCGTGCGTGCGTGCGTGCGTGCGTGCGTGCGTGCGTGCGTGCGTGCGTGCGTGCGTGCGTGCGTGCGTGCGTGCGTGCGTGCGTGCGTGCGGTGCGTGCGTGCGTGCGTGCGTGCGTGCGTGCGTGCGTGCGTGCGTGCGTGGGCGTGCGTGCGTGCGTGCGTGCGTGCGTGCGTGCGTGCGTGCGTGCGTGCGTGCGTGCGTGCGTGCGTGCGTGCGTGCGTGCGTGGCGTGCGTGCGTGCGTGCGGTGCGTGCGTGGTGCGTGCGTGCGTGCGTGCGTGCGTGCGTGCCGTGCGTGCGTGCGTGCGTGCGTGCGTGCGTGCGTGCGTGCGTGCGTGCGTGCGTGCGTGCGTGCGTGCGTGCGTGCGTGCGTGCGTGCGTGCGTGCGTGCGTGCGTGCGTGCGTGCGTGCGTGCGTGCGTGCGTGCGTGCGTGCGTGCGTGCGTGCGTGCGTGCGTGCGTGCGTGCGTGCGTGCGTGCGTGCGTGCGTGCGTGCGTGCGTGCGTGCGTGCGTGCGTGCGTGCGTGCGTGCGTGCGTGCGTGCGTGCGTGCGTGGTGCGTGCGTGCGTGCGTGCGTGCGTGCGTGCGTGCGTGCGTGCGTGCGTGCGTGCGTGCGTGCGTGCGTGCGTGCGTGCGTGCGTGCGTGCGTGCGTGCGTGCGTGCGTGCGTGCGTGCGTGCGTGCGTGCGTGCGTGCGTGCGTGCGTGCGTGCGTGCGTGCGTGCGTGCGTGCGTGCGTGCGTGCGTGCGTGCGTGCGTGCGTGCGTGCGTGCGTGCGTGCGTGCGTGCGTGCGTGCGTGCGTGCGTGCGTGCGTGCGTGCGTGCGTGCGTGCGTGCGTGCGTGCGTGCGTGCGTGCGTGCGTGCGTGCGTGCGTGCGTGCGTGCGTGCGTGCGTGCGTGCGTGCGTGCGTGCGTGCGTGCGTGCGTGCGTGCGTGCGTGCGTGCGTGCGTGCGTGCGTGCGTGCGTGCGTGCGTGCGTGCGTGCGTGCGTGCGTGCGTGCGTGCGTGCGTGCGTGCGTGCGTGCGTGCGTGCGTGCGTGCGTGCGTGCGTGCGTGCGTGCGTGCGTGCGTGCGTGCGTGCGTGCGTGCGTGCGTGCGTGCGTGCGTGCGTGCGTGCGTGCGTGCGTGCGTGCGTGCGTGCGTGCGTGGTGCGTGCGTGCGTGCGTGCGTGCGTGCGTGCGTGCGTGCGTGCGTGGTGCGTGCGTGCGTGGGTGCGTGCGTGCGTGCGTGCGTGCGTGCGTGGGTGCGTGGGTGCGTGGGTGCGTGGGTGCGTGGGTGCGTGGGTGCGTGGGTGCGTGGGTGCGTGGTGGTGGTGCGTGGTGCGTGGGTGCGTGGGTGCGTGCGTGCGTGGTGCGTGGGTGCGTGGTGCGTGGGTGCGTGGGTGCGTGGGTGCGTGGTGCGTGGGTGCGTGGGTGCGTGGGTGCGTGGGTGCGTGGGTGCGTGGGTGCGTGGGTGCGTGGGTGCGTGGGTGCGTGGGTGCGTGGGTGCGTGGGTGCGTGGGTGCGTGGGTGCGTGGGTGCGTGGGTGCGTGGGTGCGTGGGTGCGTGGGTGCGTGGGTGCGTGGGTGCGTGGGTGCGTGGGTGCGTGGGTGCGTGGGTGCGTGGTGCGTGGGTGCGTGGTGCGTGGGCGTGGTGTGCGTGGGTGCGTGGGTGCGTGGGTGCGTGGGTGCGTGGGTGCGTGGGTGCGTGGGTGCGTGGGTGCGTGGGTGCGTGGGTGCGTGGGTGCGTGGGTGCGTGGGTGCGTGGGTGCGTGGGTGCGTGGGTGCGTGGTGCGTGGGTGCGTGGTGCGTGGGTGCGTGGGTGCGTGGGTGCGTGGGTGCGTGGGTGCGTGGTGCGTGGGTGCGTGGGTGCGTGGGTGCGTGGTGCGTGGGTGCGTGGTGCGTGGGTGCGTGGGTGCGTGGGTGCGTGGGTGCGTGGGTGCGTGGGTGCGTGGGTGCGTGGGTGCGTGGGTGCGTGGGTGCGTGGGTGCGTGGGTGCGTGGGTGCGTGGGTGCGTGGGTGCCGTGGGTGCGTGGTGCGTGGTGCGTGGGTGCGTGGGTGCGTGGGTGCGTGGGTGCGTGGGTGCGTGGGTGCGTGGGTGCGTGGGTGCGTGGGTGCGTGGGTGCGTGGGTGCGTGGGTGCGTGGTGCGTGGGGTGCGTGGGGTGCGTGGGTGCGTGGGTGCGTGGGTGCGTGGGTGCGTGGGTGCGTGGGTGCGTGGGTGCGTGGGTGCGTGGGTGCGTGGGTGCGTGGGTGCGTGGGTGCGTGGTGCGTGGGTGCGTGGGTGCGTGGGTGCGTGGGTGCGTGGGTGCGTGGGTGCGTGGGTGCGTGGGGGTGCGTGGTGGCGTGGGTCGTGGGTGGCGTGGGGTGCGTGGGTGCGTGGGTGCGTGGGTGCGTGGGTGCGTGGGTGCGTGGGTGCGTGGTGCGTGGGTGCGTGGGTGCGTGGGTGCGTGGGTGCGTGGGTGCGTGGGTGCGTGGGTGCGTGGGTGCGTGGGTGCGTGGGGTGCGTGGTGGCTGGGTGGTGGGTGCGTGGGTGCGTGGGGTGCGTGGGTGCGTGGGTGCGTGGGTGCGTGGGTGCGTGGGTGCGTGGGGTGCGGGTGGGGTGCGTGGTGCGTGGGGTGCGTGGGTGCGTGGGTGCGTGGGTCGTGGGGTGCGTGGGTGCGTGGGGTGCGTGGGTGCGTGGGTGCGTGGGTGCGTGGGTGCGTGGGTGCGTGGTGCGTGGGTGCGTGGGTGCGTGGGTGGCGTGGGTGCGTGGGTGCGTGGGTGCGTGGGTGCGTGGTGCGTGGGTGCGTGGGCGTGGTGCGTGGGTGCGTGGGTGCGTGGTGCGTGGGTGCGTGGGTGCGTGGGTGCGTGGGTGCGTGGGTGCGTGGTGCGTGGGTGCGTGGGTGCGTGGGTGCGTGGGTGCGTGGGTGCGTGGTGCGTGGGTGCGTGGGTGCGTGGGTGCGTGGGTGCGTGGTGCGTGGGTGCGTGGGTGCGTGGGTGCGTGGGTGCGTGGGTGCGTGGGGTTGCGTGGTGAGTGGGTGCGTGGGTGCGTGGGTGCGTGGGTGGTGCGTGGTGCGTGGGTGCGTGGGTGCGTGGTGCGTGGGTGCGTGGGTGCGTGGGTGCGTGGGTGCGTGGGTGCGTGGGTGCGTGGGTGCGTGGGTGCGAGGGTGCGTGGGTGCGTGGTGCGTGGGGTGCGTGGGGTGCGTGGGTGCGTGGGTGCGTGGGTGCGTGGGTGCGTGGGTGCGTGGGTGCGTGGGTGCGTGGGTGCGTGGGTGCGTGGGTGCGTGGGTGCGTGGGTGCGTGGGGTGCGTGGGTGCGTGGGTGCGTGGGTGCGTGGGTGCGTGGGTGCGTGGGTGCGTGGGTGCGTGGGTGCGTGGGTGCGTGGGTGCGTGGGTGCGGTGGGTGCGTGGGTGCGTGGGGGCGTGGGTGCGGGGGTGCGTGGGTGCGTGGGTGCGTGGGTGCGTGGGTGCGTGGGTGCGTGGGTGCGTGGGTGCGTGGGTGCGTGGGTGCGTGGGTGCGTGGGTGCGTGGGTGCGTGGGTGCGTGGGTGCGTGGTGCGTGGGTGCGTGGGTGCGTGGGTGCGTGGGTGCGTGGGTGCGTGGGTGCGTGGGTGCGTGGGTGCGTGGTGGCGTGGTGCGTGGGTGCGTGGGTGCGTGGGTGCGCTGGTGCGTGGGTGCGGGGGTGCGTGGGTGCGGTGGGTGCGTGGGTGCGTGGGTGCGTGGGTGCGTGGGTGCGTGGGTGCGTGGTGCGTGGGTGCGTGGGTGCGTGGGTGCGTGGGTGCGTGGGTTGAGTGGGTGCGTGGGTGCGTGGGTGCGTGGGTGCGTGGGTGCGTGGGTGCGTGGGTGCGTGGGTGCGTGGGTGCGTGGGTGCGTGGGTGTGCGTGGGTGCGTGGGTGCGTGGGTGCGTGGTGCGTGGGTGCGTGGGTGCGTGGGTGCGTGGGTGCGTGGGTGCGTGGGTGCGTGGGTGCGTGGTGCGTGTGGGGGTGCGTGGGTGCGTGTGGCGTGGTGCGTGGGTGCGTGGGTGCGTGGGTGCGTGGTGCGTGGGTGCGTGGTGCGTGGGTGCGTGGGGTGGCGTGTGCGTGGGGGCGTGGGTGTGGTGCGTGGTGCGTGGGGGCGTGGGTGCGAGGGTGCGTGGGTGCGTGGGTGCGTGGGTGCGGGTGCGTGGGTGCGTGGGTGCGTGGGTGCGTGGGTGCGTGGGTGCGTGGGTGCGTGCGTGTGGCGTGGCTGTGTGGGCGTGTGGGCGTGGTGGGCGTGTGGGCGTGTGGCGTGGTGGGCGTGTGGGCGTGTGGGCGTGTGGGCGTGTGGCGGTGTGGGCGTGTGGGGCGTGTGGGCGTGTGGGCGTGTGGGCGTGTGGGCGTGTGGGCGTGTGGGCGTGTTGGGGTCGTGGGCGTGTGGGCGTGTGGGCGTGTGGGCGTGGGGCGTGTGGGCGTGTGGGCGTGTGGGCGTGTGGGCGTGTGCTTGCCGTGTGGGCGTGTGGGCGTGTGGGCGTGTGGGGCGTGTGGGCGTGTGGGCGTGTGGGCGTGTGGGCGTGTGGGCGTGTGGGCGTGTGGGCGTGTGGGCGTGTGGCGTGTGGGCTGTGGGCGTGTGGGCGTGTGGGCGTGTGGGCGTGTGGGCGTGTGGGCTGTGGGCGTGTGGCTGTGGGCGTGTGGGCGTCGTGGGGTGTGGCGTGTGGGCGTGTGGGCGTGTGGCGTGTGGGCGAGTGGGCGTGTGGGCGTGTGGGCGTGTGGGCGTCGTGCGTGTGGCGTGTGGGCGTGTGGGCGTGTGGGCGTGGTGCGTGGGGCGTGTGGGCGTGTGGGCGTGTGGGGTGTGGGCGTGTGGGCGTGTGGGGCGTGTGGGCGTGTGGGCGTGTGGGCGTGTGGGGCGTGTGGTGGGCGTGTGGGCGTGTGGGCGTGTGGGCGTGTGGGCGTGTGGGCGTGGTGGGCGTGTGGGCGTGTGGGCGTGTGGGCGTGTGGGCGTGTGGGCGTGGTGCGGGCGTGTGGGCGTGTGGGCGTGTGGGGCGTGGGGCGTGGCGTGTGGGCGTGTGGCGTGTGGGCGTGTGGGCGTGTGGGCGTGTGGGCGTGTGGCGTTGTGTGGGCGTTGTGGGCGTGTGGGCGTGTGGGCGTGTGGCGGTGTGGGCGTGTGGGGCGTGTGGGCGTGTGTGGCGTGTGGGCGTGTGGGCGTCTGTTTGTGGGGCGTGTGGGCGGTGTGGCGCGTGTTGGGCGTGTGGGCGTGTGGGCGTGTGGGGCGGGGCGTGTGGGCGGTCTTGTGGCGTAGTGGGCGTGTGGGCGTGTGGGCGTGTGGGCGTGTGGCGTGTGGGCGTGTGGGCGTGTGGCGTGTGGGCGTGTGGGCGTGTGGGCGTGTGGGCGTGTGGGCGTGTGGGCGTGTGGCGTGTGGGCGTGTGGGCTGTGTGGGCGTGTGGGCGTGTGGGCGTGTGGGCGTGTGGGCGTGTGGGCGTGTGGGCGTGTGGCGTGTGGGCGTGATGGGCGTGTGGGCGTGTGGGCGTGTGGGCGTGTGGGCGTGTGGGCGTGGTGGGCGTGTGGGCGTGTGGGGAGTGTGGCGTGTGGGCGTGTGGGCGTGTGGGCGTGTGGGCGTGTGGGCGTGTGGCGGTTCGTGTGGGCGTGTGGGCGTGTGGGCGTGTGGGCGTGGGGCGTGTGGGCGTGTGGGCGTGTGGGCGTGTGGCGTGTGGCGTGTGGGCTGTGTGGGCGTGTGGGTGTGCGGCGTGTGGGCGTGTGGGCGTGTGGGCGTGTGGGCGTGTGGGCGTGTGGGCGTGTGGGCGTGTGGGCGTGTGGGCGTGTGGGCGTGTGGGCGTGTGGGCGTGTGGGCGTGTGGGCGTGTGGGCGTGTGGGCGTGTGGGCGTGTGGCGGTGTGGGCGTGTGCGTGTGCGTGTGTCGGTGCGCCGTGCCGTGCGCGTGCGCGTGCGCGTGTGCGTGTGTGTGTGTGTGTGTGTGTGTGGTGTGTGTGTGTGTGTGTGTGTGTGTGTGTGTGTGTGTGTGTGTGCGGGTGTGCGGGGTGTGCGGGTGTGCGGGTGTGCGGGTGTGCGGGTGTGCGGGGTGTGCGGGTGTGCGTGTGTGCGGGTGGGGGGTGTCGGGGTGTGCGGGTTCGGGGTGTGCGGGTGTGCGGGTGTGCGGGGTGTGCGGGTGTGCGGTGTGCGGGTGTGCGGGTGTGCGGGTGTGCGGTGTGTCGGGTGTGTGTGCGGGTGTGCGGGTGTGCGGGTGTGGCGGGTGTGCGGTGTCGTGGGGGGTGTGCGGGTGTGCGGTGTGCGGGTTTGCGGTGTGCGGGTGTGCGGGTGTGCGGGTGTGCGGGTGTGCGGGTGTGCGGGTGGTGCGGGTGTGCGGGTGTGCGGGGTGGGTGTGTGCGGTGTGCGGTGTGCGGGGTGTGGCGGTGTTCGGGGTGTGCGGGTGTGCGGTGTGTGCGGGTGTGCGGGTGTGCGGGTTCGTCGGGGAGGCGGGTGTGCGGGTGTGCGGGTGTGCGGGTGGTGGCGGGGTGCGGGGTGTTGCGGGTGTGCGGGTTGTTGCGGGTGTGGCGGGTGTGCGGGTGTGCGGGTGTGCGGGTGTGCGGGGTGTGCGGGTGTGCGGGTGTGCGGGTGTGCGGTCGTGCGGGTGTGCGGTGTGAGGGAGTGCGGGGTGTGCGGGTGTGCGGGTGTGCGGGTGTGCGGGTGTGCGGGTGTGCGGGTGTGCGGGTGTGCGGGTGTGCGGGTGTGCGGGTGTGCGGGTGTGCGGTGTGCGGGTGTGCGGGTGTGCGGGTGTGCGGGTGTGCGGGTGTGCGGGTGTGCGGGTGTGCGGGTGTGCGGGTGTGCGGGTGTGCGGGTGTGCGGGTGTGCGGGTGTGCGGGTGTGCGGGTGTGCGGGTGTGCGGTGTGTGCGGGTGTCGGGGTGTGCGGGTGTGCGGGTGTGCGGGTGGCGGGTGTGCGGGTGTGCGGGTGTGCGGGTGTGCGGGTGTGCGGGTTGTGCGGGTGTGGCGGTGTGCGGGTGTGCGGGTGTGCGGGTGTGCGGGTGTGCGGGTGTGCGGGTGTGCGGGTGTGCGGGTGTGCGGTGGTGCGGGTGTGCGGGTGTGCGGGTGTGCGGGGGGGCGTGTGAGCGGTGTGCGGGTGTGCGGTGTGCGGGTGTGCGGGTGTGCGGTGTGCGGGTGTGCGGGTGTGCGGGTGTGCGGGTGTGCGGGTGTGCGGGTGTGCGGGTGTGCGGGTGTGCGGTGTGCGGGTGTGCGGGTGTGCGGGTGTGCGGTGTGCGGGTGTGCGGGTGTGCGGGTGTGCGGGTGTGCGGGTGTGCTGGTGTGCGGTGTGCGGGTGTGCGGGTGTGGGCGGGGTGTGCGGGTGTGCGGGTGTGCGGAGTGTGTGCGGGTGTGCGGGTGTGCGGGTGTGCGGGTGTGCGGGTGTGCGGGTGTGCGGGGTGTGCGGGTGTGCGGGTGTGCGGGTGTGCGGGTGTGCGGGTGTGCGGGTGTGCGGGTGTTCGGTGTGCGGGTGTGCGGTGTGCGGGTGTGCGGGTGTGCGGGTGTGCGGGTGTGCGGTGTGTGCGGGTGTGCGGGTGTGCGGGTGTGCGGGTGTGCGGGTGTGCGGGTGTGGCGGGTGTGCGGGTGTGCGGGTGTGCGGTGTGCGGGTGTGCGGTGTGCGGGTGTGCGGGTGTGCGGGTGTGCGGGTGTGCGGGTGTGCGGGTGTGCGGGTGTGCGGGTTGGGGTGTGCGGTGGTGCGGGTGTGCGGGTGTGCGGGTGTGCGGGTGTGCGGGTGTGCGGGTGTGCGGGTGTGTGCGGGGTGTGCGGGGTGCGGGTGTGCGGGTGTGCGGGTGTGCGGGTGTGCGGGTGTGCGGGGTGTGCGGGTTAGTGCGGTGTGCGGGGTGTGCGGGTGTGCGGGTGTGCGGGTGTGCGGGTGCGGGCGGGTGTGCGGGTGTGCGGGTGTGCGGTGTGCTGGGGTGTGCGGGTGTTGCGGGTGTGCGGGTGTGCGGGTGTGTGGCGGGTGTGCGGGTGTGCGGGTGTGCGGGTGTGCGGGTGTGCGGGTGTGGCGGGTGTGGCGGGTGTGCGGGTGTGCGGGTGTGCGGGTGTGCGGGTGTGCGGGGTGTGCGGGTGGTGCGGGTGTGCGGGTGTGCGGGTGTGCGGGTGTGCGGGTGTGCGGGTGTGCGGGTGTGCGGGTGTGCGGGTGTGCGGGTGTGCGGGTGTGCGGGTGTGCGGGTGTGCGGGTGTGCGGGTGTGCGGGTGTGCGGGTGTGCGGGTGTGCGGGTGTGCGGGTGTGCGGGTGTGCGGGTGTGCGGGTGTGCGGGTGTGCGGGTGTGCGGTGGGGTGCGGGTGTGCGGGTGTGCGGGGTGTGCGGGTGTTGCGGGTTGTGCGGGTGTGCGGGTGTGCGGGGTGTGCGGGTGTGCGGGTGTGCGGTGTGGGTGGGTGGGTGGTGGGGGGTGGGTGGGTGGGTGGGTGGGGGGTGGGGGTAAATCCCCAAAAGTCTCACAATCATTCTGAAAAACTGGTCGGATTTCGCATGCTTATGCATTGAGAGCTTATTAAGACAAAAATCCTTAGTAAAAGTTGCTTAGATTGTTTTCTTCATCAGGAAATGGTGTCTATTTGCGCCCATTTCAGGCGTTTTTTTAGGGGGGGGGGGCATGGCCCCTTTGGCCTCCTGGACCCCGCCCATGAACTGAGCATCATTTAGCAATTGCTTGGTTGTTAAATTCTTAGCGATAATGTGTTGAGCTGTGAAGTGAAAACACAAACTGGCATAGAGTAGGTATGCAGGTATGCCACCATGAAAATTAATCAAGCTACCATGTCTCACTCAGCTGCTCAATCGCCGTTACGCCCGGACGAAGGCCCAATTACCCCAAGTGGGGTAATTACCCCATTTGAAGGGTTACTGATTTAGAGCTTGCCAATAGATCCGTCATTAGATCTGTAGAGAGATCTTGGATCCGCGATCTGGTTGTGGATCCACGCGCAATACCGCGTCATTAGATCTGTAGAGAGATCTTGGATCCGCGATCTGGTTGTGGGATCCACGCGCATGTTGCATTGTGTTGATGTGAGGTGATGGGAAGTTGAAGCGGCAGTCATTGCAGAAGTAGATTGATGATTTTTTCTTTCTCATATTTTACCTGAAGCTTGGCTCTTAGCATTTGTCAGTAGCTCATTGGATCTCTCAGGGCAAACGTTTCGTATTGCGTAAAAAAGCTGATTCTCGATAGATAATGCAATTTCGCGAGTGAGTCCGTGGGAAGTTTCCAAACTTCAGATTACGTCGCACATTTTTTGGCCGGATATCTGTCGATATTATACACCAATCGATACATGGATTCGTGCCATGCTTGCTGCCCTGCTTCTCCCTTGAGGCTTAGCTCAAATGTTTCTAGCCGAAACACTGGTAAACGGGTCTCAGCCAACAGCTTGTTGGTGGAACTTCCCGTCAGGGGCGCAATGCGCGGCTCCAAGAGAAGGACGAGCACGAAGCCTACGGGTGCAACTCTCCGTGCGTCAAGAAACCGCACTATAACGCCCCATCCAGCATAAGAGGGAGGAGTTCGCACCGCACAGCAATCTTACCGAAGGATGTCGGCGATCAGGTAGGTGGTCCAGTCTTCACCCTACTCCTGTCTGACTTCTTGTTACGCTAAAGTCTGTCCGGGGGGGAGGGGAGGAGGGGAGGAGTGAGGAGGGAGGAGGGAGGAGGGAGGAGGGGAGGAGGGAGGAGGGAGGAGGGAGGAGGGAGGAGGGAGGAGGAGGAGGGAGGGAGGGAGAGGAGGGAGAGGGGAGGCGATTCGGCCCCCTCCCCTGAGATCTCGGCTCCTATGAGAGCTACAACGAATTTGATGGGTTAGGAAGGACCCACAGGTAAATCTCTTTTGTGTAATTTGTATGACTTTTGGTCAATATCTTCAAGGTCAAACGAGGTCAAATGTACCGACATTTTTCCATGATTTTGACTTATTACGCATTACACTTACTTACATTACATTACGACTTACTTACATTACGCATTATCGAAGAAAAAAACTATTATAGCTAGGAAGAAACCGAAAAAAGCATCGAAAGAAGCTCTTGAAACGCTCTTTCGACAAAGCTTGGTCAGATTTGACCTTAGGTCACTCGTTTGGGCTCCACGGGTCATCAAAGTTAAAAAGGTCATTTTTTGGCAAAAACGTTTTTGTGAATAGCCTTTTAATTATGCAAGACAGAGCAATAATTTTTCAACCATCGTGTTTCTCTTGTCAAGACTCATCGAAATAATATCAAATTTGACTTGGTAAGGTCAATTTGAAAATTTCACCTTAGGTCAAGGTCCAGGTCAAGGTCATAGTGGCCAAAGTAGGTCAAGTTACATATTAATAAGGACGCGTATTGACGAGAAAAAAAACATTGGTACCAGTTGCAGCTCTATCTATATTGTCATTCTCATATTTCACGAACTTTCGCTACCATCTGGTTAACCCATAATTTTCACAATGTAAATGGGGGCTTATGCCACATAATACTGATTCTTTCAAGAACTAACTGCTGTTGATTTTGATAGGTGTTTCACGCGCCATTCAACGCCGCTTGTCGCTGTGTTTTCGTAGTTATTGAGATATTAGCGAGGAGCGGGAAAATCAACCTCTTCGTGGTTAGCACTGAGCTTATCGGGCGTGTTCGGGTTATAACTTTCAGTTATCAAGATATCGACTTGAATTATTTGTCTACATATTCTGGTATAATATCTCGGGGACGTGTCGGGGATTTTTCGAATTTTTTTTGGTTTAAATGGAAATTGTATATACATGTAAAGAAAAAAAATGTAATTTTTCAAAATTCAAAATTTTAAAATCAAAATTTACTATAATAAAATAAAATAAATGTATTTACAACAAAATACTAGTACCTGTTTTTGGTTGCATTCTGCAGAAAAAGTACCCTCCACGAGTGTTTAACCACGCAAACCTTTTGTATCAAAAACACCCGAACATGCCTCCCAAAAAGTGGTCCTGGAGCCGCTTACGAGGCAGTTTTAGAAAAGAAGAAAAAACCACCTCAGATGCGCAATGAAAAGTTAGGAAAAGTCGGAAAGTGGTGAAGACCTTAGCTTCAATAATGAATGTGGCAGCACACGAAAATACCTCCCGGGGGGAGGGGGATTCGGCCCCCCGGACAGGAATAGGGTGAAGCGAGTGCTTGGAAGAACTTAAAGCATCAAGCACGGCTGCATTAGGTTGATTTACGTCGTCTTTGCAATTGGTTAATATTTAGCCCGAACGATTGAGTCCATTAACTCCGGTGACCAGAGGTCATCACTTTGCAGATAGTTTATTCGAATCCTTTCCACAATCTAACACATATTCAGTTGGCGAAAGTTTTAACTAGGTCTTTTGAATGTCACGAAATGACGATATCAAATCACACATTCGTCCCTCTGAAACCCATTGTATGATCGTCGGGACACACTTGGCGTGTGTTTCATAGTCCGTCTCTTCTACCTGACACCCTCACTGTCGGTCCTGACCTCGCCTCGCCCGCCCGCCGACCGCCGCCAGACAGCCAGTTCGTGCCGGAGCTGTCGTTCGCTGCAGCACGAGCGGCCGCCGTGGCTGCAGGATCCGCCGGTGTTCACGCCGTTTCGCGCGGGTACGGCTCCGGACCCCCGCGGCCAGCCGCCGGCCACGGAGCCGCTGTTCCGCCTGCCATGCCACCACCGGGCCCGGGCCGGGCGGCCGCGGCGCCCGTGCCGCCGCCACATCGCCGAGCCACGCTGCGTCATCAAAACGCAACAAGTTTTCACAAACCGGCCGGCCAAAAAGGTGACGGGCGGCTGCGGGTCCGCGGTGGATGGAGGCCGCGTGTGTTGTGTGACAGTGCGGGCAGATGGTCAGTGGTGTACCAGCTGCCCGTGTGTGCTGTAATCCCAGGCCGGAACAAAGCAGGCTGCACTGTTTTGTAATGACGCAGAACTGCTATCCCTGTGCCTTCCCCTACTGTTACCTGTCACTGTGGCCGCATCAGGTGGCCGCCCAGTCGTACCCCTGCAGTGCCGGCTGGGACCGCGAGTCGTTCCGCCGCCGACTGACGGAGCTGCTGACGTCCAGCGATGACGACTTCGCTGACGAGGCGGCCGCGCCCCTCGCGCGTCGGTTCCCCGTCACCGGAGCTGCCGTTCCCACGTCAGTGTCACTGCCTACCGAACTCTGTTGTGTTTTCTCTTTATAGGTCTATAAAGTAGAAACTGATAAAATGCTATTTTTATATGTATCTAATTGCAAGAAGACAGTTGTAGTTTAACGCGTTGTTAACATCCGCTGCTAGATAAATTAGTATAAGAATCTAACTGCAACATTCTCCCGAAAAAATCAGCGTGTATCAGCATCATAACCTTAACCACTCAAATAAGGATTTTACGACTAGTATACGTCCAGCATACGCATGACGTACTTTGTCATATCCTGTCAGTAATGTTCTCGTACTTCTCTAATTTGTTCGTGCTTCTCACTTTCCTGGCTGACTCCTGTTGGCCTCTGCAGTATCGGAGAGCGGTGACGACCCGACCCCCCACGACCCCAGGAGCGGGGCGCTGCTCCGCTACTACTACTGAACATCCACAACGGCATCGAGACGGGCCAGGTGGCCGCCCATGGCCGACCAGTGGCCTCCAGCACATGGACTTCCATGCTCACAGCCCAAACTCAGGGTATGAGGCAATCTACCGACCGATGTTCCCAAGGGAGATGGTGATTGTGCTCGGACACTTGGGGTGGGCTTATCAAGTCCAGTTTGTGCCCGCGAACCACTTGCCGCGAAACTAGTAATAACATTATGGAAATACGAAACATGAAAATTACAAGTGTTCATAAGCGTTACATGAAGGGGGAAAACACAAACAAATACTTTGAACATGACTCATTGCAGTTTCGCCGACCATTCAGTTGTTTTTAAATGGTTTCATGAAAATACATACAGGTAACTAAATAACTCGGGTGGCCAAACTGCAGCAGTTTCTGTTGAGAATCTGAGGTTGTTTGCATACAGAGCCGGCGCGAGCCGCTGGAGAAACATTACATCGAGCTGACCGAGAGAGTACCAGTTCGCGTGAAGAAGCAGTGGTCGACTACATCCTGACAGAGATGGCCTTGGACAGGTTAGAGACACGAGAGTGCACATTAATCTATTTCTCATGCAATACAAACCCATCAGCCGTGTCGAAATTGGTGTTGTCTATGCAATGTGTGTTTACTATATGTTTTGTGTCTGAACCACTCAATACTAAACCGATTTATTCTCAAAAGTAACTTAGCGAAGGCCTTGAAATGCATGCCACGGACAATGATTCAACTCCGGTGCATGTTTTTTGGTTTGACTGTCCCGGATGCTGGTGTAAAGCTTTGACGTCCGGCTGCGTTCTGTCAGGACTACGCCGAGCCAGCCGCCGACCGTGCCGCACCGCTGGAGCTGAGGGGTGACGCTCCGTCGCCGTGGCTGCACAAGCTTCCTCCACCACCGGCGGCCTCATCTTCTTCAACCTGTGGTCCATCAACACCTGCCTGATGCAGATCCTCGACCTCCTGGTATAAGCAGTTCAGGTGAGAGCGCAGCGGCGTCTGGCGAGTGGCGACAGACGGGTTTTTGGGGTAGAGGAGTACTGTGCCGCCTGAACGGGCAGACATTTGCGGGTCAGCCTACCCCTGAAGGCGCCGGACGAATCGATCGGTGAGCTTTGCTAGCTGACTGAGTTGCAGAGATACGGACGCCAATTGGCTGTGGTTCATGTGTTCAGTGGCGGCGGAAGGTATTTTCGGATTGGGGTGTGTGTGTGTGTGTGGGGGGGGGGGGGGGGAGAAACTCAGGTGCCCCACTCGGACCGAAGGGCCCCCCCCAAAAAAAAGTGTCACGGAATGTTATCTACCTCCGGGCTTTAGGCCACAATATTTATACCCAAGTAAAACGGCCTTTTTGGGAGATGACCGAGCGGGCGCGCTCTGGTAAAGCTAAAACAGGGTTGAAATATGAAATCGGTACGGGATGCGCACGTGCGCATTGACTGTGTCCCCAATAATGAGTAACACACATTAATAGTTTACCGTGGTTATACCCTAGTACGCATAGTTTTAGGAACGTTCAGCCCTGAATGGGAGATGTACAAAGGTAAATGGCGCTTCCCTGGAACAAACTACATAAAAATATAACATGTATTAAAGTGAAATATTCACCATTTGATTTATTTATCTCTGCCTTTTTCTGTGAAACCATACGGCTTCAAATTGATCGTGCCTCAATTTACAAGTGAAATAACATTTTCTATTTCAAAAATTAAATTATGGAAATGGAAAAATATGTACTTACATATGGTGATGAACAGTATAATCCATATTATCTTCTGACCTGAATGCCATTTGTAAACAAGTCATAGGGCGCACAATGAAGTAAGTGCTCCAAGAAGCGAGACAACGTCCCTGATAGGTTTAATAGAAACAAACTAGCATACACTAAATTACGTCGCCGTCCTTGGCCAAGTAAATCCTCTGAATGCAACACGGTTTTCTGGAAACGTTTATTGATTGATTATGGATACACGGTTTATATAAATGTTTTATGTGTGCACTGTATATATTAAATTACCTGTTTGTTAAAACATTGGTAGGGACAAACTTAAAAAAAGGTAAATCACTAAATAGTTCGCCGTCCGGGGCAAGTTAAATTGCCGAGTTCAATGCACCCTTTTTGAAAATGCGTGTTGATTGTTCTAGAAGTTTGGTACATATTCGCCAAATGATAAACAAAAATGTAAACAAAAATGACGTGGAACATCAAACAAGTAGTTTCATAAACTGGATAGATTCTGATGAAACTTTATCTCGCTTATGATATAAACAACAGTTTTGTCTAATGAAAGGAAAATGTTTTCTTGCCATTGCTGATCATTTAATTATACCTTTTTATCTAAAGATCCGCCATGGGTTTCAATCGACCTTGCTTCTACCTCACGATTTGCAAGTCTGCTTAATTTCATGGGTATGTTTGAAGTATGCGCTTTTGTTTATCAAAGATAAACGTTTGGCATATTGCTTCATCCTATTTAGCATGTATTTTAGTGAACGGAACTATTTCTTTCAAATCCAGGTAAGATGAGGCCTTGCAACAGGCGGCCCAGAGCACCCCTCAGGAAAGCTAAAGAGTCCGCTCAGGCGGCCAGAGCGCTCCCCTATCAGGCGCCTCAGAGCGGCCCCCCCCCTCTCAGGCGCTCAGAGCGCCCCTTCTCTCAGGGCGCTCAGAGCGCCTCATCTCATGAGGCGGCCAGAGCGCCCCCTCTCCATGGCGGCCAGAGCGCCCGCTTCAGTGCAGCGAGCAGCACAGGGGCAGGCGCCCCCTCTCAGGCTGCCATGAGCGCCCCCCCCTGCTCCAGGACCCCCCTGGTCCGGCCAGAGCACCCCCACCTCCTCAGGGCCAGCAAGCCCCCTGCCAAACACAAAACGCGCCCACTCAGTTGAGTTTGGGGGACTGCCTCCACCACTGCCCACCTCCCCCCCCTCTTCCGCCGCCCCCCACTGGTGGACGACGTAAGCGTTGCCAGTGCGCGATATTGAAAAACTGATAACATTGCAAACTGAAATTATGATTGTCGGGCAAAATGAACGGGTATGGTTTTGTGATATTACGTCACACATGTTGCTCTTCACCCAAGTTTCCACTAGCTTTCCGAATCAGCCGGGACGCGGCGTCTAACACTCAGATATTCGCCCCAATTTAATTCCGCGTGAGCTCGGCGTGATTCTGTGCGGCAGCGACCCTGCGTCTGCTGGACTCCAGCGAGCTGTACTCCCTGCTGAGGCGGCGCTGGAGGCTGGTCCGACTGTTTAACCGGCCTGCTGGAGGAAGCACAATTGAGCGGGCCACTTGATGCGCTGAGAGCACGACTGGTCCCGGCGTGCCCACATCTACCATGCAGGTCAGACACCATACTGGGGGGCCGATAACTCCATTCGGGCACCACTGGGTTCCCGGCCCGTGCACCACATCCCTCATGGGAGGGTCAGACACTATACTGTGGGGCCCGATAATTCCAATCGGGCACGACTGTGTTCCCGGCCGTGCAACCACATTCTCATGCAGGTCAGCACCAATACTGTGGGGG
Source organism: Chirona hameri (assembly GCA_036785665.1). Taxonomy (NCBI): domain Eukaryota; kingdom Metazoa; phylum Arthropoda; class Thecostraca; order Balanomorpha; family Balanidae; genus Chirona; species Chirona hameri. The sequence goes on from JAXIVJ010003806.1 coordinate 84,522, forward strand.
GCCTGATAACTCCATCGGGCACCACTGGTTCCCGGCCGTCACCACAATCATCCATGCAGGTCAGACACATACTGTGGGGCCGATAACTCCATCGGGCACCACTGGTCCCCTCCCGGCCGTGCACCACATCCTCATGCAGGCCATAGTGTTGAACGGTTTTTTTGCAGTACTCCTAGGTTCACGGCAATACTGCGCTGTTTGCACTGTTGTACGCTGATTATGCCAAACGAGTATGTGCAGTGGGGTTGTGATGGTGCCATGAAACTCATTCACTAAATAGCTTCCACGCGTGTTTTGTTTGGCGATCCTAATATCCCCGTTTATTTGTTGGACCGTTCGCCAGAGGCCGTGCGGCGCGCGGGCGGCGGCACCTATGACAGTTGTGTGGTATGGTTGTTGGCAGGGCGCCTATAGCGGAACACGATCCCGTCATCTGAGCAGCCGGACAAGCTGGGAGGGACTGTCCTTCAACGCAGGTG